>VCRD01003407.1:37933-62055 GCA_006783055.1 Trinorchestia longiramus | reverse complement strand
TTTTTTTTTTTTTTTTTTTCTGCTTTGATTGATCTTTTTTCCTTTTCCTTTTATTAAAGTCACACTAGTTTGCAATTGCTGTCAACAAAAACTTCAAAACGCGAGACACTTTCACCAGCCAATCGTCTGTTCACCACCGTCAATCGCGCGTACAAGTTAGCGCTGAGCTTTGCATTCATTCCATGCACCTTGCATAAACAGCTGTTTTAGAAAGCGGCAATAAAGGCATGAGAAAGTAAAGTAACTGAGAGGAATTAAAAGGAATACTTGATCTTTGATCAGTCGCTTGATAAAACGCCATAACTATAGATTTTTTCAATTGAAAAAGATTTAAAAATGCTACAGATCTTATTTTCTCAAATTGCATCATATTTTTGTACGGATTTTAAGAATTATGGAAAAGAAATTGTCAATATGCAGGCTAAAAAGTTTATGTGAAACCCAAGATAATACATCATGTGTGCATTACAATGTTTCTTCGAGTAACGTACTTTCACACTAATAACAAATTTCTTGGGTTTTCACTTTTGTCTCTATAATGTGAGCAAGTTCTAGTAAAAGAAGTTGCAGCAAAGTATTGCTTGCGGTCCTTTATGTCACATAAACACTCGAATTTTAAAGAAAATTTTTATATTTTTTCAAACAAATCAATCAAAAATTAATTTTCTGCTAGGTTTTCCTTATGATTCAATATAAACCTCATAAATGTCGGTTTCTAATCGCAGCAGAGGCAAAAAATATAATTTCCATATATTGAACAAGAAAATGTAATCACCCTGCCGAACTAACAAATAAAACAAGTTTATCAGATTATACCTCAAAAAGGTAATTGATTCTCCTAGCACTATAGTCACTATGCAGATAAAAGTGTTTCATCATTGATTTTGCGCAACATTAACACCTAATAAAAACCAATTTTAATGAATTGAAACTGCGATCTGGTCGACTATTTGACTAAGGCTTGAGTTTCATACTATCAGGGCCAAAGTATGTGGCAATAAGTACTGTTAGAATATTTTTTTTATATATCTAGTCACTTAGAGAAAGTAAAAATCTTTCAGGTGAGTTTGTAAAATTTGGTTGTGCTTGGGGAATTTTAAGCAACCAACTTTAACAAACCTAATCTATCTGCCCGTGTGACCTTACTCAAGGAGAATGAAAGAACTCATGGCAGGAACTCAGCTTGGTATTCAAGGAAGTTGGCACGAGAAATAGCTTGGGATCTTCTTGGGATGATTGAGCTAGTCCAGAGCTTCCAGATGATGGTTAGGCCAGTCCAGCTTCAGGGATGAATAGCCAGTCCAGAGCTATAGTGACTGTGGCTTGAGACTTGCACGAGTACAGATGATACGGCGAGATCACAGTGAGTGGCCTATACCAGCGAGTGTAGTGAGTACCAGCGAGTGAGTGACAGACGGTTTCCCCAATTTCAGGGAATTCTAACCTAACGTCACATGTTGAAGTTCACGAGTGACTTTGCTGGGAGAGCTACGTCTCGATAACGAGCGTGAGAATGTTGCCATTAAAAAGTTTCGATTGGAAATACTCTCTGGCTAACGTTGCTTAATATAAATATTATTACAATAATGTGCACTAAATATGCATGTTTTAATTGTAAAGAGTTGGTAAAAATTACTCGAAGTTTAGTCTTATTTTTGTTACTAAAAATGAAGGTTATTTTAATACTTGTAATTTTATAACCTCTAAAGGGGTAGCAGGTCATGCTACAAGTTTATGACAGTTTGCTTTGAAACATGACTTTCTTTTTTATGAAGGATTTTTAGAATATTTAGTATATTAACTTCGTATGCCACATTATAATAGCTGGACATTCATGAGAAAGGACCAGACTTGAGCCATTACTTGTATCAAATGAGAGGGAAAATCGTTGCTAATGAATTGAATACCCAAATGTAATTTTTTGAAGATTAAGCGATTTTTGTTGAATGCAAAAAAACGTAATTTATTTGACTTGAATAGGCAATTGGTGCAAAACCATGCGTATTTCCTTGTGTGAGGCTGTGCTTCTATGATGAATATGATGTTGGTAGCACACGATGATATAAAAATTCTCCCTTCAAGCATATATAAGTTGATAAAATCTCATTTGAAAAAAAATTGATCTTTACTAATATCGGCTTAAGCGTGATTTTATTACTCAATTCAAAATATTGTACATCTGATTACTAACTACGGTAGATCGGTACAGAAGAGATTTCAATTAATAACTATGTTGAGACACTTGAATCACACGATTTATGTACGCAATTTCAGAGGATTGACTTTTTACTTCTCTCCCCAAAAGTAGAGAGCATGTATTTACGAATAATAGTGCTATTACATACATCTAAATTGATCGTGTAATCCCACATTGAATCAAATAATAAAATACCACTAACGAGTCCATCTCAGATCCAATAGCGTGGCTTCTGACGAAAATAAATCCAGTACATGTTATTTACAAAAGAAACTCGCGTGGTAGAGAGCAGCATCGAACAATATTTTGATATTGTAGAATTTTCTTAGAGAACACAGTTTGAACTTTGTTCAAAACAGAACACATGGAATAGTAAACAGCTACATGAGATTTGAAGGTATATTTTATGCAATGCTCTTTAATTCTCTATCTTTTTTATTTCTCTAAACATATTTGCCATAAAATACAGCTTTCACGTGTCATATTATGTTTTACAGGATATTCTTACCATTTTATCCACCACAGGACTTTCGTTTCAAACTTTCAAAGAGGATGAGTGTATACTAAAGATCATGCTTGAATTATGTTCTACTGTGTGTTGTATTTTGTTGGACATATGGGATCGCATTTGTACATACATAAATTTTTAGTGCCTACCTGAACTGCATAGTCATGTCACAGGCCTTTTTTGTTAAGGCCTTAGTACATGCGTTAGTCAGACCCTGCCTCCGGACATCAGACTTATTCTTAATTAACTTGGTTGATTCACTTGACTTATTCTTGTATGATTTGGCTGACACCCCTGACTTACGAGTATCTTTATTTGACTTGGCTGACCCAACCTTACAGCTTTCAAAAAGCAGCAAAACCATCTTCGAAAGATTAAGTAAGAGACGTAAGCATTCTGAAAAAGGAACACATAAGTGAGGATGAAGAAACAATCAGCAACAGTCAGGGTTGTTCAGACAATAAGGAGGAACGAACGGACGTTTGGGGCAGAGTGTACATGGGGGAGGCAAATGTACTATTGGAATAGAATTGGAGATAAAATGTGTGCTTTGTTCCATGGTAAATAGTTTGAAACCTAGCTGATGTTTTTTGTGAAGTGGAGTTATTATGAGCGAATGCAGTTGATGATCACATCCATATCAATATTTTATTGAAACATAATTTGGTTTATAAAATAGGGATCCAGTAATATTGGTTGCACGTAATATCGTGATAATAAAGTAATTTCTTATGTTGCCATTAATTTCTGTAGTTACCGTTATCTGATGATATTGATATATCATTATACAAAAACAACTGTTGGCTTTTCATTGCAGGGCTATGGATTTTCATTGATAAAACTTTTCTAAATTACTCAAATCCGTGTGTCGTGGAATACGCGAAGACTAGCTCATGTGAGTGCTTATAAACAAAGTCTGTATGTTGTGTAGCTGTGTGACTTGCATGCTGTGAAACAATCATAGCATGTGTATCTCGCAGCCCTACACAGCGTGTGTGTGCTGTATAGCGCCATACCCCAGTTGAGAGGACGTGGGCAGAAGGAGTTCACTGGAGTCACTAGAGCTGAGGGAGTTGGTGTTAGCCTCCATCATGCCTCTCTCCTCCGCAGCTGTAAACTCAGTAGTGTTATCACAGCCAAGTCAGCACTCAACTCATCAGTACGATGTGTTCACGTCAAGTGACAATTTAGACACAAAGCCAATGTGCTGTTCAGTTAAATTGCCTGTACTAATTATCTTACAATTAACTGGATGTTTTACTTAGAATTAGAGTTATTTTTTAGTGAGCAATCAAATAAAAAAGCTTTAAATTCCACTTTAGGCAGGGATAATATGTATACATATTCTCAGCTTGTACGGCAAGTCTCGTCATTCAGTTGCTGCAGGCTGGCTGGTCAGATATGCCTGTAAAAATGCAATATCACTTCGCCTTAGCGATTCAACTTGTATAATGTAGTTCTTTTGATCTGATTCTGTTCTGGATTTTCAGAAAAGAGTAATTTCTGAAACATTCAAAAGCTCATAGTTGTAACGACTTTTTGTTCGTTACTTTTATTAACCGTCAAAGCGTACGACTGTAAGCTGAGATCAGTGTTTGTGATTTATTTAAATAGTTAAATCTGGCTAATGATTGAGCTTCATGCACTCAAGTAGCAGTATGAAATCAACAAAGATATTAACCCTATTTTGAATAATGTGCTTGCTTTGAATGCCTATTGGGCAAAAACTGAAAATGATTTACGAACGACCCCTATATTACTTCGAAAATTATTTACGAATTCTTCGTGGCTACGTACCTTTCCTCATCTTGCGAGTGTAGCCGAGTGTCCCCACAGCAAGGGTAGCCCCACTGAAGGCACAGGCAAGAAGAGCAACCCCAAGTCCCATCCCCAGCAGCTGTTCGAAGAACCAACCGCAGGGCGTGCCCCAGATGCACCTCTCACTGAACACACAAAATCGGACAAAATGGTCTACGTCAGCTGCATAAGTTTAAGTGGACAAGGCAAGTGTGCAGGAGGAAATGAAGTTAGGATTAGCTTGAGTTCATAGGAGATGAAATCTTTCGCTATGTTAAAAGACTAAACTCTCGTTCCCTTCTTAAGTGCCTGGCGTGTATTATTACTAATAAAATTTATAACAGTATAAAAAATGTTCAATAGTAAATTTTATATTGAGTTAAGAATTTATGAAACGTTGTTGCTGAGCAGGAGACCTGGGGTAATCGAAGAGATAATTTTCGCTGACTACAGCTGTTGTAACCGAGTCCTGGTTGCGTACAAGGCATTCTTTGGACCCTTCATCTGACCTCCTAATTAAACCCACTTGTCCTTCTTTCTATCTGATCCTACTTGACTCTTTATGTAGCCCACCTGTCCTCCCGTCTACCTGACTCCTTGGCTTCTTCACCTGACCCCTTCTGTAACCCACCTGTTCTACTGTCTGCCTGACCTCATCTAACCTCTTCACCTGATCCCTTCTGTAACCCACCTATTCTACTGTCTGCCTGACCTCATCTAACCTCTTCACCTGGTCCCTTCTGTAACCCACCTGTTCTACTGTCTGCCTGACTTCATCTAACCTCTTCACCTGATCCCTTCTGTAACCCACCTGTTCTACTGTCTGCCTGACCTCATCTAACCTCTTCACCTGATCTCTTCTGTAACCCACCTGTTCTACTGTCTGCCTGAACTCATCTAACCTCTTCACCTGATCCCTTCTGTAGTCCACCTGCCCTTCCGTCTACCTGGCTCCACCTGGCCCCACACAAGCCCCACACAGGCCCTCCCACATGGCTCTAATTACTCCGACCTGGCTATCTCCTGCACAAGCACCACGACGAGACCGTTGGCGAGTTTGTCACCGAAGCTCATGCAGCCATACACAAAGGCCGAACTTTCCTGCACGCAAAGTATTTACAAGACAATCATATTGCATTCATAATACATTTTTAATGTATATCTGAGGTATTCTGGTATACTCTCCGAATGCTTAGCAGCATGTTAAACAGTGTGCTCAAAAGTATGTTTAACACTGCGTCGAAAAACACACAATTGAAACTAAGCTTTTTCGCAAATAAAAGCTCTTGGGTTTCCTAAGTACGACGAATGGATTACTTTTTTCAAAACGCTGTAGTTTCAAGAAATTAAAAAGCAATTTTTCAAGATATTTTCTTTTAAGTGGGTTTCCTTATCTAAGATGCGACATTGAACTCTGCACTAAGTGATTTTCTTTGGCTTGTCACACACAAGATTGTCTTCCACTTGCAATGCAGCAAGGAGTTGGGCAGAAGAGCAGGATTCTTGGCTTTCTGCTTTTGGCCTCTCAACCAATGCTTATTTTCCTAATTACCCATTCCCCTTACACTCCCCCCACAACAGTGGTGTCGAAAGACACGTTATTCTGATGTGTTTAGCCAGTGTAAAGTGCCTACAAAGTCTCATGCTTTATTCCATGCGTTGCCCACACTTGTCTTCTGGCTCGTACCTAAGACTTGACTAACAAATGAGGGTCTTCCTACAGAAGCGAGCAGTAAAGTTCATCGTCATTGAGTTGAAAAGTAAGTCTGAAATACATGCATCAATTTTGGAATGGCTATATGTACATTATTTTTGGTGGCTTTATAATGATGATCAAACTGATATCGCTGCTCTAACCACCAGCATTTGCTGAGCCATATTGTCTGGCAGGAAACTAGTCACTGGTTACTGGTCACTGGTCACTGGTCACTGGTCACTGGTCACTGGTCACTGGTCACTGGTCACTGATCACTGGTCACTGATCACTAGTCAGTGGTCATTGGTCACTGATCACTGGTCACTGGTGACTGATCACTGGTCAGTGGTCATTGGTCACTGGTTACTGGTCAGTGGTCAGTGGTCAGCATGAGGCTCGTCACTTGGGTGCTGGTAATGACGCGGAGGTCAAAGATAGTTCTGTACTTGGTAGTTCTCAGAAGCACATCTACTGATGAAAACTTAATGCTATAATGACGACCAACACAAATATGAGAATTCCCTCTAATTTATAACGAGGAATAATAATAAGAATAAGGAAGAAAAATGCAAGAGTCAGAATGGTGCAATTACTACCATGTACTACCATGAAGCACATGAACTGATAGTGTAGTTGTTACTATGTACTGATGGGATGTACAGAAGACGCTCACAGTGCAGCGGCCGATCATGTCCGCTGTGAGGGCTAGGGACAGGATCATCAACATGGAGGAGGACAGCCCCCAGAGGGAGGCTACCACGTACACCACCCCCTTCGTCAGTTGGGGGACGGCGGTGGAGGGCTGAGTAGCCTGTGGAGGGGGAGCTGGTGTGGAGGATCCTCCAAACAATACCAGCAGACAAGCCACCAACCCCACCAATACAGCAGTCAGGACGCTGCCCTACACAGGGATGACAACCATGCAAGATAAATGTGGGAACATATCAGGATTGTAATAATTTCTAGGTAACTGTTTCTCAGCTTTAAATATTCTTTTTGCATCAGAGTATCCCACAGTATGAGCCCTCAGAAGGTGCGTGAGTATGTTCTAAGAGGTCATGAGGCATTTCTCATAGTCAGAGCAAGCACTGTGATGGCAGAAGTCACAACACTATTTTGCGCAGGATCGTGTAATTCTAGCCAAGTTGCATGTCGAAACATTGGGACTCGTGGAAACCTGACATCTACGTCAGTGACTTGTGGAAAAAGTTAGAGGACTTTTGCTAAACATATCTTCAAGTTGGGTGCCAAAATTATTATTTTTTTGAGTGTGACTTCAGCGTAAAGATGAGTCAGATGACGATAGGCAGACACACATCGCTAGTTAGAACGCTGCGTGAGTTACATAGTAAATTACGATGGCGAATTGTCGAATACATATTTGTTTTCGTTACAAGGTTAATTTCATTCATAGTCCAACAGTTCGTAGTAGCGAAGTCATCAGTAATTCCATTCACGGCCCATATTCTCTGATAACAGAAATAATTCTACAGTAACTACTGCAGCACTTGATTCAATAAGGAAATTATCAGTAACTACTGCCGTCCTTCATAAAATAAGGGAATTATCAGTAATTACTGCAGCACTTCATATAATGAGGAAATGGTCAGTAATTTTAATAATTAGTCCACCTTATGCACTAATGAAATTGCGAGTACTGGCCCACTCCACGAAAAAAGTATTGTTTATAATTATTGAATCACCTTGAAGAAGAAGAGCATCAGCATAAAGTTGCCTTATTTACCCATCACTGTTTTACCAGTGTGGCTAGTGTCAAGTAAAGAGCTTTTAGCTATGCCTATTTTAACTTAGTAATGATCAAAGTTTTGGAAATAGTGTCGTGCAGAACAGAGTAATAAGAAAATTACTTTATAGTTTTCAAAAGTGACAATAAATGAGAAAGCATGAATATTTTAACGCCACAGTATCACACTGAATAAATTTTGATTGATAAATACGCAGTTTATTTAGTAAAGAGATATTATTCATGGAATCAATGATCAGTAGATGCAGGATCACAGGAGATCACCAACCTTCTTGCCATAGCACCTCCTGAAGCTGCGTAGCAGCACCGTCGCTATCACTCCTGACAAGCTCATCACTAGAGGTACCAGTGCGATCAGCTGCTGGGAACAAGGACTGTCAGTTATGCCATTGTGGCAGCAAACTGCCATGTGACCAGTATTTAAGCGATGCCATCGTGGCAGCAAACTGCCATGTGACCAGTATTTGAGCGATGCCATCGTGGCAGCAAACTGCCATGTGACCAGTATGTCAATTCATGAGTCAATTCATGTCAATTCACCAGAAGGGATCAAACACGCTAACAAGAAGCAGGGACTACCAAGGTAAGTGACAAAACAAATTAATGACTCCATTGCCAGCATTACAAAGACTCTATTACCAATACTTGGTTATTCATTCAGTGTAGAGAGGAAGCAAGGGCAGAAGTCTGACCTGGGTAGAGTGTCCGGTCTCCTGCAGGTAGACAGGCACGTAGATGTTGCTCAGGTTGCTCACAAGTCTAGCGCTTGTGTACAGCATAGATACCTGGTCAGACAACCAAGGGAAGATAAGAGAAAGAACGGGTTAATTTTGCATTGAATGATGCACAAATAAGAGGAATGAATAACCGGACAAAAAATTCATACCGTATTCGCTTTTTGCTGGAACAGAGGTTTATGAACTGGGTTCGTAGGATAAGAAACAAAAAGGTTAAGTAATTATGGTTCATACTTAAATCATTAAAATGCTTCAAATAAAATGAACGTGTTGACTGAATAAGTACAATTGATAGCCCTTTACAAGATCAATTCTCAAAACGACATTGCATTGTTTTTTTTTCTCATATTCATGAGGTCAACCGGAGCACACGTTCTTAAGAGCCTTGCCTACGATTCATCTACATATATAATAGACAATGTAATTCCATCTCTCTCTCTCTCCCTCTCTTTCTCCGTATCTCTGTGTGTCCGCCCCAGTACTTCCTATTTATTACTGAAGAAAAATTATCGAACTGAAATCAGAACAGGTATACCTTTGTAATAAGTGTTGTATTGTGGATAACAAAGGCGCTGGATTACTGTAAAATACGCAATTACTTCCGTTATTGGTCTCCTCCTACACTACCATGTTACCGGTGGATAAGATACAGAATGGAAGTTCTGTATATATATTCATGAAAAATATTCAGGGTGTGATGGTACCACGAGTAAAGCTGAAAAACGTATTTTATATCCTAGATCGTTAATGTTATCACTTTTAAAGTGTGTAATTTCAACGGGTATTATCTAGGTCATATTATCGGTAGATAACGTACTAATTGGAAGTTCTGTATATATTCAAGAAAAATATTTATTTAAAACACAATAATTAGTCGTAAATATTTAATACATTCATCTAAATACTAATTTCAAATTAATCAAACTTAAATCGTAGAATTTCCACGGGAACTGTCTAGTGAACTATAATATTCAACTATCTGGTTATCAAGTATTCTCTTAAAAGGATTTTAATTTATTCTATAATACCACATGCTTGTACTAGTCTATAGCTTGAACTATACTAGATTCACGTACTTTTGACTGAATTATTTCGTTTGATTTGCAATTGGACGCGGACTTTGCGAAGGAGTTTCCACATTGAAGGATGTGCCTTTGGTATCCACAATACAATGCTTACAATACATGTATACCCTACCGAATTTCCTCCAATCTAAATTTTTAAGAGCGTGACAGAGAGACGGACCAAGCAAGCAACAAACTGTATTATTATATAAAGGGATCCCACTATATAATAATACACAGTTTGTTGCTTGCTTGCTTGCTTGCTAGCTTGGTCTGTCTCTCTGTCACGCTCTTGAGGATTTAGATAGGAAAAAATTCGTTTATTGAATAACAAGATGAGATATCTCGACCAAGCTGGTTATCACCAGCTTGGTCGACTGGTGAGCGAATCTGCTGGCGAGCGGAAAGACCCGGGTTCGAATCCCGCTGCCGACATGGTTGACACAGCTAGAAATACGGCATGGGACTTGGGTATACAACCGAATAATTATCGAAGTAATTATCCGACCCAAGAATGGGCCAGAAAGTTCGTTCCTATAGCCTCATACTATTCTATATAATGCAATTTGATCCCGAAATTACGATGGCAAATATAGTTACCGGAATTTATACCCGAAAGTCGAAATACTGCATTAGAGTTCTTAATCTTGTCGTACATAAGCTATTTCGCATATTTTTCTAGCTGAATTTCTTCGTAGCAGTTTAAACTTCTGGCAGAGTAGAGGCCCCTGGTTGGGTCACTGCAGGTAGTCACGATACGGAATTCAGTGCTGGGTCATTACAATTCATTGTTTCCTGGAGAGATGGGGGAAACATTCGTTTAAAAGGTAGCATAGATACAGTCTTATCTACTATTGATTACTGCATGTTTCTACTTCAAACTATACTATTGGACCAGCACTTTTGCATCACTGCCTCATCCAACGTAGACACCGTGAGTCTCTAAATAACCGCTTTGCTTTGAAAAGCAGCCCGGTACTATTTGATTTGATAATATCCCTCTTCTGAGCGTCGTACGTGAATTGTATCTTTGATTCAGTTTTCGATCCTGTCGTGCATAAGCTATTTCGGATATTTTTTGCCAGGAAGTGCCAGGAGCTTCGCTTGCCCTTCTGCCTTAGCAATTTGTTGGAAAAAGCCTTTCTTTATTAAGAAGTCATTAACTACATGTGGCAGCCGAAAATAATAAACAGAATATAACTTTTCTCAACGACAAGATGCTCCTGAAGGGTCTTAATATCGTAGAACGGGGATATGACGTATCATCTATACGTGTGTTTTTGGATACAAATTGAATCTAAAAAATTAATTAGAACAGTGGAAGAAACACAAGAAGGAAGGAAAAGCAGACTAGCACAGGAGAGGAAAAGAAGGCAAAGATCTCAGCAAAGAACCAGTAATACGGCATTCTTCAAGCCATGGATGCTAAGCTCAAGAGGAGAACTGCCTCTCAAAAAACTTACCAAGAACGCAAAACGAGGATGGACCGTGATTGTGAAAAAAGCGTCTGAAGAGGCAAACTTCGTTGAAAGAAAGCAGTGAAGAGAGATGAAAGATGAATAGTGCAAGAAAAGCTGAAACATACACTGCGATGTCACAGGAAGAAATAGAGGAAAGGAGAAGATTAGAAAGGGAAAGATTTGCAAAAAGGATAGCCTCCATGTCGCAAGAAAACTTGAATGAAAGAGAACGGTTTGTGGAAAGGACAGCTAACATGTCGCAAGAAGACTTGCACAAAAGGAGAAGAATTGAAATTGTTGTAATTGTTGTTCATTGGCGAGCACCACTGAAGTGTTATCACGGAATCCCTGTCGTCATTTTTGACACCTGGGTACACTAGTCTACTTATATTATAGACAATGTATCTCCATCTCTCTCTCTCTCTCTATCTGTGTGTGTCCGTCCCATTCCTTCTTATCTATTACTGAAGAAAAATTACAGAACTGAAATAAAAATCGGTATACATGTATTACAAGCATTGTATTGTGGATATCAAAGCCCCCGGATTACTATAAAATAAAAGAATTTTTCAACGTTATTAGCTTCCTTTTCCTACACAGGCCATGTAATCGGTAGATAAGATAGAGAATGAAATTTCTTTACGTATTAATGAAAAATATTCAGGTTCTGGTAGAACCAATGGTAAAACTGCATAAGGTATTTTATTTTATAAATTCTTAATGTTATCCCTTTTAAACTGTGAAATTTCCACAGGTACTACCTAGGCCATGTTATCGATAGACAAGATACAAAATAGAAGTTCTGTATATATTCTTGAAAATTTTTCATTTAAAAACAATAATTTGTGGTAAATCTTTAATAACTTTATATTTATTCTACTTTCAAGTTATTTAAATTTAATCAAACTAATATTGCAGTTATGGATCGGATAATACCTAATTTTATCCATTTTAAACGATGGAATTTCCACCGAAACCAGCTAGTTAAAATATGATAGATCATGAGGGACAGAAATCCTCTTAGGAGACTTGGAGAAAAGCGATCACCACTCAGAAACTTTAATTACATTCAAACGTGTGCAAGTGATTCAAAATCTAAAAGGTTCAGAAGGACGGCAAAACTTAATCTTATTAACCTCCAAATAACTTGGCTATTGCTATCAGTGAAGGATGAGATTTCAGTTGAACGTTTTAACACGTTGACTCCGAAGTGGTACGTATGTGGACCACTTAGGTTAGGTTCTGTAATTTTTTCAGATCCTTCTAGTGACTATGCGTACAAAGTGAAGATTTACACCGGCCAGGCAATCGGAGTCAACGTGTTAATTTAAGCTAAAAATAACTTTTTGTGGAGAATTACTTTTATTTTTTCAAAATAGATTTTCTTTTTTTTTGTTTTAAACATTAATGTGGTGAGTTCCAAAAATGTTCATTGGTCACCTGATGCATTGTGATAAAAATTATTCTAGATCTATTTTTAATGTTGGACTTCATTTGAAAAGAATTTAGTGAGATATGTAAAAAAACTAGAGCAGTACTCAAAGCGCTGGTTTGTTCTTTAGTCAATGAAGCATATGCTTAATATCACGAAGTTCGACTACCTTAATAAATTTTATACATACATGAACGTAAGCAGACAATTTTTTGAGAGGTCTATTTAATGCGCTTGGTGATCTCTGCCTAGTAAGTGGCATAGGAAGTAGGTAGTCACCTGATAGAACTGAGGTTCTTTGAGCCAATCTCTCCAAGTCATCTGTACTCTTGTGTCGAGGAGAAACTCTTCTTCGCTAGACGTGTGGGACTGACTGACTTTACCGTCTGATTTTTCTGTCCAGCGTGGATCAAATTCGTCCAAACTACTGCTTCCAGCACTAGTGCGCCTGGCTGTAGCCTGGATACTGCGGGACGTTGAGTGGACTTGGTCCTTTACGTTTTCCTCGCTATCTTTCGAGCTTACTTTTTGTCCCTGTTCCTTTCCAGTGCTTCGGATGCCGCTGGCCGAAGATTGCATTTCATCTTTATCGTCTAGTTCTGCGTCATCGGTTTTTGTCTCACCATTCGTCGAGTTCTTCGATGCTGAAACATCTATAAAACCACTTGTGTTAGAAAACACTTTTTCGTCAGTAGAGTCTTCATCTTTTACTTCCTTTAAAAAAGATACTTCTTCTTTTGCACCCTTAATTCTCTTTGCTCTCCGTAAGCCTTGCACTTCTTTTTTACCATCCTCATCTCTTTCAGAAATCTTCGTCGTTTGTCTGCTCTCATCTCTGTAATCTTTTCTAGTTTCATATAACTTTTTGGTGTCTTTTACTTGTTGATCGTCTGGGACTTGAGAATAAGTTTTAGTCTGGAATTTGCTTTGTTTCGTTTTTTTTGTATCGTCAGAAGGAACAAAAAGTGAATGAGGAGGTTCATTTGCAGGCAAATTTTGAACAGGATCCGGCGTAAACGTGTGGAATATGACCGAGAATGATATTCCCACCGACAGCACCGTCACAGTCACTATCTGATCAAAGAGAAATGATCTACTTTTAGTTTTTCAGTCATTGTTATGTTCTTTTTCGTATCCTACTTAAAAATTTGCGCACTTGGGGTATTCATTCATACATTTCTTACATTCATTAAGAAATTATCCTGTTTTGCACTGTTTTCACTTGTGCACGTTTGCTCTATTCCTATGTTCAATTCTTCTAGTAACTTTAAACACCCATACCAATTTTGCGACTAAAAATCGTAGAAAATAAAGCGTTGGTCAATAATTATCGAAAATAATCTTTTTACATAATCACAACGACAATTCATTCAATTTTTTTCTTATGTTTCTACAGTCCTAGTGCTTCCTTTGCTTGACTTTTCAAACTAATGCCTTATTCACCTGGTTAAATGCGACCACACTGCATGTGACCACACCGTACAATCAACATTGAAATGCATCTTCAACAGACGTCACTGATTAAGTAAAAGCCAACTATCACCACGCCCTTGAAAGCAAGAAAGTTGAAACACAATAAATAAACTAGTTTAAATTTATTAATTAGTGAATAATTGAGGAAATACATTCTCTATTTCAGAAGTAATAGAAAGTTGCAGCAGAAATCTTAGTTCAAAACAAAGTTGGCTTAAATCTATATCCTATAGGAAAATATATAGCTTTTTCTTTGTGATATTATAAGATCATTAACACCTCACAAAACTCAGTGTTTGCAATTTGTTTTTAAATTAATGCCTCTAAATAATGGTGTGCATCATCACTGTTTGCTCACCATGAAGTTGTAGTC
The DNA here is from genome assembly GCA_006783055.1 of Trinorchestia longiramus. Classification (NCBI taxonomy): domain Eukaryota; kingdom Metazoa; phylum Arthropoda; class Malacostraca; order Amphipoda; family Talitridae; genus Trinorchestia; species Trinorchestia longiramus. The sequence goes on along the minus strand of VCRD01003407.1, from coordinate 47,553 downwards.
ATCGGTGGTGTCGAGTGTGTTGTTAAAAGGTGTGAAGTCTTCAGTAAACACAGCCCACGTGACCAGGTACACCAGCACGTCACTACTCACGTCGAAGAAGTACCTGGTACCAGCAGGCAGACGACGTCAATGACGTATATGCAATTTGGATATCGTATATTTTACACAGAGCTTTGGATGCATGCAAGGGCCCACACGCATGCCACACAGCAAGGGTATTTTGTTTCTAGGATGTAACACTTGGTACGTTGTGATGAATTTTCCCAGGTGCTCTGCTAGTGTTGTTATTACTATTAATAACAGCAGCAAATGAATTAGTACGAGCAATATTAGTGACAATATCAGTAATAATAATGACAAAAACAGCACTTGAAATAATAACATACTACTAGTACTAATAATACCACTACAACTACTATTTTTACTACTATTATTACTACTACTACTACTACTACTACTACTACTACTACTACTACTGCTACTACTACTACTACTACTACTGCCACTACCACTACTAATTATTAATATCCCAAGTATAAAGTTAAACCTAATATATGGGATATTAAAAAACAGTGGTAGGTAATGATAATAATGAAGTTGTTATTAGCAATATAATGACACTTATATGAACAACAATGACAGAAGTAATAACTGCAGAGACCTGATGATGTTGAGCTCATCTCTGTCAAGTTCTGTGTGAGCCAAGGCAGGTATGAGAGCGAGGTGTGAGACTTGCACGGCCGCCCACCCAAACTGAAACATGGTCATCACCAACACACTAGACAACTTTTCTTCTTTTATAATAGTGTCACCTAATAGTATTCTTTTCCTTTAGTCCTTCTCGTAGAAATGCATTCTTCTAGAATTTGGTGTATTAGTTTTCATTGTATTGAAATTCATGTAATTGTAGTCGGATTAGTGTAACCTTGTAAAGGCTGTACCGTAGTACAGTTGATATTGAATTTAACTTAATATATGATAGTAAAAATGAACGTAAAATGTCATAGCTTCGAAACTAACTTCGTAAATAAATTTTTCACCATTTCATATTTTTTTCACGTGTATCGTCAAAATTTACTCTATTGTATATTTTTTCCGATATTGTTATTGTTACAGTCCTCAGGGCGGAACTGTAGCTTATTTAATTAAGGATTTAAATACTTTCCTATTGCGTTTGTTTTTAATTTCCTGTATAAACATTATGTACTTCAACGTTTTTTGATATTTTACAGTGAATACTTAATAAATAACATGTATTACTTTGGTTACATTCCGATGCACTTTCTTTAAATGAACTATATTACAGGGAACTGCTTTAAAATACCAAGCTTATCACTTCACAGGGAAAAAAATAAAATGGAAAGGCCTTAGCTCGATTTGGTTCACACATTTCTTTAGCTCTCCCAATCGTGAATTCAGAGTTAAGGCTTCAAGTCTACGGTCCTTTTACTCCCCTGTTCTAGTTCCGAGACATGGAGAGAATATAAGTTGAGTCGGAACACGTCCTCAGCGGCTGGAAGACGTTAAAATTACAGCCGCACTCACCTGGAAGATGCAGATGACGATGGCGATGAGTGCACTGTAGGCAGCAGTGTAGTGGATGCACTCACCGCACCTCACAAAAATGACAGGGAACGACACCAACACGCACAACGTACCTGCAGAGTGCGTGGCTTTGTTAGTGTATGCCTGCTGCATATTGCTCGAAATTATTTACTCTCGTTGCAGTTTTTATTTTTTGATATACGCATTCTTTTATTGCTTGATAGAATCTGTTGTGGAAACATATGCTTCTATTGGGCCATGGTTCTGCGGTAAAGTGGTAGCTGTTAATTGTATCTGTGGTAGGTTTAGGAGTACACTGTATGTTATTCTCATTTTAGGATTACATTATATGCTGAGTGTGGATCATAAATACTATAAAACCAGTGTATCCATGCCGTCAAAAATGATGGCAAAAAATGATGGTGTACCGGTGCCATCAAAAATGATGCTGTTCGAAAGATATTTCCAACATATTTTTAGATATTTTTCTTTCTCCCGCTCTTCTTTTTCGCTCTCGATTCAGTCTTTTTTTCATTTGAGTAGAGTTTCCATCCTTAAGCTTATTTCAAAGGTATCTTATTTCTCTTGTGACAGTAATAAACACTTAGAATGCAGTATTTTTGAGCCGCAATAGAAGTAGTTATAGCCATTCGTGTCATATCCTAGATACAGAAATTCAGTATTACTGAAAGCAACTGCGAGCTTGTGTATGTATATTGTAATATGCAATACCCCGCCGAACTCCCTATCCACGATACGGACTCGAGTAAATGTATACAATGTATATGTATATATATATACATATATATACATATACATTGTATACATTTACTATATATACACATATGTATATGTGTGTATGTATGTAGATATGTATATGTATGTATGTATGTGTGTATATATATATATATGTATATGTGTATATATATGTGTATGTGTATGTATGTATATATATGTAATCTTTTCATCATATATTTTACTCATCGAAGGCATAATTAGAAAATTTATACGTCAATGTCAGTAATTGCTTTGCTACAATAAGTGACTGTGAAACCTCAGAACTTTAGTCTACTACAGCTTTTCTTATCTATATCAACATCTAAATATTAAAAATTTGACACATTCACTGTTATATTTTATTTTATTTTTTTACTCTTTTTCTCTGATATGTATCACCAGTTCATATTAAACACGATGATATGTACAGATAACTGTAATAATGATTAAATTAAATCGATCATCAGCAAGCCATACCATAACCAGTAATTAGAAATTACAATTTCAATTTAATAACAGTTACAATTTCATGTTTTAAGATTTCATTCTCATAATTTTCCTTTTTCGGTCTTCCTTGGATGCTAAACATCCAATTCAGTTAAATGTAATGATGTCAAGTCTAAGCTGTACCTAAAGAAAATATTTCGCTTATCACCTAAAATGCGTATAATACCTACCACGTCAGAATTTATATGTATCACCGATGATTACCTCTTAAGTCATCATTGAAAAAGTGACGTTTCATTTGTTTCCCCATGCATATTTAACGTTCATTGCGTGATGTGAATGTTTACGTATACCCGTAGGTACTGCTGTTATATCATCTACTATGCATAGAATACCTACCACTTAAGGATTTTATGATAAGGCATCTTTAAAAATCAATGCTGTTACATTTCTTATGTACCAACTTTAATGGAAATATATGTTTTTGTTTTTTGTTTTTGTTTGTTGAGTATATAAGGCTCTGGATCTCTAATTTTTTTGAAAGTGACTTATTATAGTGGATTTGTACAGCGAAAATGAGTGTTTTAATTTACCAGTGAACTGAAACCAAGACCGCCAGTGTAAATTTCTTCCTATCTATTCTTAAGAGCGTGACATGGAACATATAAATAAATAAATACATAAATAAATGAATATATAAAGACACGACGGTCATTCTATGTATTAGATTAGACTAGTTAACCCACTCGTGAAAATTCACGTGTTTTTTACTCAATTTTTTTCGTTTGATTTGCCAATGGATGTGGGCTTTGCGAAGAAGTTTCCACATTGAAGGATGTGCCTTTGGTATCCCCAATACAATGCTTACAATACATGTATACCCTACCGAATTTCCTCCTATCTAAATTGTTAAGAGCGTGACAGAGAGACGGACCAAGCAAGCAAGCAAGCAACAAGCTGTGTATTATTATATAGTGGGATCCCACTATATAATAATACAGTTTGTTGCTTGCTTGGTCCGTTCTTGAAAAGATTGAGTAAAAAACGCGTGAATTTTCACGAATGTGTCTACTAGTACATATGTATATAGTAGCTAACTTATGCACATCCTGTAACCATCCACCGACTGTTACTGAGGCTACGTGCCTAATGCTCACTTAGAGGCTCATTAACAGAATGTTAAAACCAACCAATTGTAAAGCTGGTTATTTACGGGCTCATACCGTCCACTCACACTTGAGAATAAAGTCAGTCGCCTCGGTCAGTAGCTGTGGCCCTGACACGAGTGGATGAAGTTTTCCTCGTAGATCAAAGAAACTTCATTCACATGATTACTACTTCATAAAACATGGTGGATAGAAATGTGGAGTACACGTGATGAATTTATTACAGCTCGATCAGGTTGAACATGACTCTGGAGCTATACTGCACCATGCGTCGTGATAATGAACTCTGCACCACTACAAGTGCTCGCGCGACCACGATATGTATCACATACTGACTGACTGTTGTCGTACACTTACCGATGGCATGCCAAGTCTTCCTCCTGCCGTATTGCCAACAGCAGGAGGCCCCACAACCACTATCACTGTGGAGGCCCACCAAGGGCGTGGACACGGCATCTGCCACCTGCCCCAACAGGAGCATCAGACCTGCTGTGCGACGCTCCAGCTGGAAAAAGAAAACATATATTTGCGCTATGCATTTCCGACTGTCACTTTCTGTAGACACGTGTATATCTAGAATTCTAGATGATCTCCATTAGGACACGACGCATTAGTTTATTTTAGGACTGCTCTGTGAAATCAAAGTTCACTAGGTGACTGTTCAATGTCTTGAATCAACGTTTGCTTCTTTGAAAGTTGAATTAACGTTGAAAAAACTTGTCATGGCTCCAGAGTACAGTTTCTTTTTCTCTACAAGTTCCAACACGAATTTGTCGCCATGAAATTCAACCGAAATGTAGAAGTAACCATTTTCTGAATGGCTCTCAATCTTTTAGTTGAAGCTTAAACGTTGTACTTGATTTTCAATAAAACTAGAATTTTTTTTCATTTTAATAAACATGAAACCAATATTTTGGTCAGATGTCCACCAATGAGTTATATTATACAGATTTTAGTATAATTTATTAATACTGAATATGATTAAGATATTTATCTCTTAGTACTTGCTTGCATTTCCAAGGCTGGAAAATAAATTCAATCTCTAATCCATCTGTACATCGTTCTCTCATCGCATCCTTGATGCTCTGAAAATTTGTCTGGCCTGTTACTGGTCCGAAACCTTTTTTAAATACAAGAAATTTTCCCACAATTACTTTGCTCTCTACGAAATAGAGTAATTGTATAAAATTTTAAGTAGGTAAAATACTTGCATTTAGCTCGTATACTGCCCGTTGTTCATGCTCTCACGTACATTACCTTTACAGTTGGTGTGTTAAGCAATAACGTACACTGCTGCTGCATCACGTACTCACCTGCAGGACGTACTGCAGGTAGATGAGCAGGTAGGTGAACCACATGGAGGCACAGAGGTCATTCATTACGTGACCCACTCCGTATGCCAGTTTCAGCTTCAGCGTCAACGGCTTGCGGTGCTCCATGATAGGAAATAATCCTCGTATATTACTCAAAGATATTTTTTTCTAGAGCTCCAACACTCAGCTGTGCGGATAGAAACAAATTTCAAATGATCTTATGCTACTAAACACTTAACAGCTTTGTAAAAATCAGTTAACCCGCTCAATGTAGCATGGTTTGTTACCAAATTCTATTTGATATATAATGCCTAAAATAAGAAAATTAGATTATGATAGGAATGTTTATACAATATTGTACAATCGTGTACAAATAGAACATATAAATAATTACGATATGGTGGCAGGACGTGTTATTGGGTTTGCTAATTTGAGGAAACCAGAATGAAGTTGAATGTGCACCTGGAAATCAAATCTTTTGATCTAAATCTCAGAAGGTCACGAGAAAATTTGATCCTGGTCGACATTTTTAAGCGTGTTTAGCAACTTAAACATTATTTTTTAGATCCTTCGAAATTATGAGGCTGTACACATGTAATGGGCGATTGAAAAAGTAATGTTTTTGCCTCGTTTATAATAATTTCTGGGTGTTAATAAAATATTCAGTTGTTTAGTTCAGAGCGTAAACAACAGTGTAACCAGCTGCTACCTTAAGAATCCATGTTGTTCACTTAATGTTCACAGCCTTCAATTGTCATCATGTGTTTGCTATTTTGTATGAGACTCCTGTGCTTTCTGTTCATTATTAATTTTTTATCGCTCTTTGATATTAAATAGTCTTGTTTCGTATTATTTTGTTCTGATGCACACAACATTCACTTTTTTCCTATTTATATTTGATAAACATAAATTAAAAGAACTATATCAGTATTAAAGGAGATAGAGGATTGTTTTTGAAGCAAATTTTTAGCAACATGAGCTAAATTTTACAAAATGATGCTAAAATTTCAAATAAATTTTGGCGAAGCAGGAATTAATAGCTCCAAATTCTGGTCATAATTAGAGGTCATTGTAAAAGATCCATCTATGAGCCTCAGTTTGAATTCGTACAACTTTAAAAGCATAATTACAAACGACTTTGATTCATTTCTGGTGATCTCTGTTAGTGATTTCAACCCCAAAACTACAGGAAAGAATATGTGGTCTAAGTATTCAGCTTACGGTGATGTCCCTATCATTTGAAACTCCGGGCTTGAATGTTAGTAATGAATGTCAGTATCTCGCTTAGAATTGAAGATTATTGTATTCAGAAGCAGTCAAGGTCTTTAAATCCCAATTAAAATATCTGTACAGCTAGTATTTAGTGATTGCCATCCCAGGTCAAAATTAAGAATTGTATGCTACATAATCTGCATGTGATAACTCCAATGTCAAATCTAACATCCAACACGGACACGGCACTGCCAGCATGAATCAATTGTTATTCCATCAAGTTCAAATTCCAAGTGGTAAGCTTCACAACCTGCCTATTACAATTGTGATGTCAAGTTGTCCAAGCATCAGCCACACAGATTTAAAGTAATAACACTACTTTCAGAGCCAGCAACACACACACACCTTACTTGAAGACCTAGCACAGCCAACACTCCTCCTTCCACTGACATGCGTACTCCAAACCAACAGGCTCCGAGGAAGCCGTTGTAGTGCACACCGTGCTGCTGTTGCTGGTGAGGTGTCTCTTAGCTTCCAGCTCTTTTAACTTACGTCACTCATCGCATTGTGTTACCTAATGATATGTTACTGCTATCGAATCCAGTGATAACATATAATTGCTATCTTACTTAATGATAATATAAAGGGTCGACCATAAGTAAGGGACTCCTAAGGATTCAGAACTGTATGTAGCACTGGTGTGTTAGTAGCATTGATTTGCACAAAATATTTTAAAAATTGCATATGGAGTGGTCCCTTACTTATGACCCACTCTGTATACACGTGTTTTCTAACCTAATAATAACATCTTAGTATCATCAAACCTAATGATAATATGTGTCCAACATATTTCTTATATATTAGTTGTACATAACATAATGGGAATATATTAGTGCTATTTGACCAAATTATGATACAATAGTATCGAGCGAAACGGTATTGCATTCCAATCTGTCCCGGGAGTCGTAGTGGTCAAGTGCGGAAGGATGGGATAGCGGCAGGTGACGTAGAGACTGAGAGAGAAGAGTTTTCGTTGCTATGAATGTGTTTGTTTCATGTTAGGGATTTCCTAACATTTAACAATTATCTCATACCAAACACCTTCTAAGGATGGGCATGCCCTCATAGCCTATGTGTGCTAAGAGACGCAATTTGATTATTAGTCTTGGAGGGAGCTAGTTTTCTCCAAAAATATTACAATAGGTAGATGAAAATTAAGGAAACAGAATACCACAATACGTTTAACAAACATGGTATGTAGAACATGGTATGCACAACATGGTATGCACAACATGATATGCACAACATGGCATGTAGAACAATGGTATGTAGAACATGGAATGCACAACATGGTATGTAGAACATGGTATGGACAACATGGTATGCACAACGTGGTATGCACAACATGGTACGTAGAACATGGTATGTAGAACATGGTATGTAGAACATGGTATGTAGAACATGGTATGTAGAACATAGTATGTAGAACATAGTATGTAGAACATAGTATGTAGAACATAGTATGTAGAACATGGTATGCACACTCAGTAGACACACCTCAGTTTGAAGTGAGGAGGCCAATATTTTGGAAAACGACTTAGAAAGGCGTTCGGACTTTGAGACAGTTCATTATCATCGAACATTTTATCAACGGGATGAAGTTTAATGCAAAATTTTAGTTCCCTGTACTTGCGTGAATGTGCCACACTTTTTGTTGCATGAAAGCGGGATTGTGTTAGTGTTACTTGAAAGCAGGATTGTGTTAGTGTTACTTGAAAGCAGGATTGTGTTAGTGTTACTTGAAAGCGGGATTGTGTTAGCGTTACTTGAAAGCGGGATTGTGTTAGTGTTACTTGAAAGTGGGATTGTATTAGTGTTGCTTGAAAGCAGAATTGTGTTGGTGTTACATGAAAGGGAGATTGTGTTTGTGGTGCCTGTATCGGTAAATTTATTATTGTAATAGCCACCGTAGCCACCGTAGTCGAGTGGTATGCGGCCCGTGTTCTGTATCGGGTCTCTGCTTGTGCAGAAAGACTGCGTGCGGGTTCGAAACCCGGCAATGAATACGAGCTGTTTCTCGTTTCACGCCGTGAGCTCGCACTTATCGGTAAGACCTCAACGCCCGCCCATGGACACATCCCAGGATCGTCGCATGGAGCTCACTATCACCCTTACTCTAAGAATGTTAACCTTAAGAATTTAAAAACCAATGTACTAAATGTCTATGTACTGTGTACTTGATTGGAAATAAAGATTGCTTTTTTAAATAGAATTTCAACTATGCCTTCAATTCTTCAATTTTTCCTTTAATTTTTAATAACATTCATTTTTATTTCAATATGTTATGGCAAACTTTATTTTAAGTTTCCAATAGAAAATAACTATTTTATGTCTAATTCTTCATGGATGATCGAAAGTGTGTTCAATTCCAGATGTTAACAAAGTCTGAATACAATTTTATTTGAAAATTATCTTTTTTTCTATTTCAAGCCAAGTAAACGTTATGTTCAATGGGTTTTATGAAACTTGAACCACTGTAATATAAGTTGAATAATCATAAAATGAGCCAGGTAACTCATTCTATTTCATTTCTACATCGAATAAAATCGTCATCTTGACCGTATCGACTTATGCAAATACTGAAATCGGTCACTAAATTATTCTCTAGTACCACAGAAAAAAACAAAGTCGCAAGAGTTCCCTCCTTCAATCAGTGCTCTGGAGTAAGTGACTTAAAATTTGTGGGTTTCTTATGTGGAGCTTGGCAGTAATGGCGTATGAAAGTAAGTCAGCTTCAGGCGTTCAAGAAAAAGCGCTGCCTTCTGAACCCCCCTCAGATGACTCAAGAATTTTTGGTTTATTGAGAAATTTTGGTTTATTTTAAGTGTTTTCACGGTGATCTGGTCCAGAGGCATTTTTGCAGCATCTCTGGAGGCTTCCAGGTCTTCGTTATAAATGAGGCGTCGTGAAATACGGCAATATTCTGCAGCTCTGCTCATTCTTCTCCCGAGTTTCAAGGAAGGTCAAAAGTAATGATGAAAGAAGCAATGGTAAATGCTATTGCTATTTTCCAGATTTTTACTTCCAAATGTAGTGTCAAGTTACTTAGATGAAAACAGACAAATAGGGAGCATATATATATATATATATATATATATAT
>VCRD01003407.1:0-28675 GCA_006783055.1 Trinorchestia longiramus | reverse complement strand
TATTACACAGCTAGTTCAAAATATTACACAGCTAGTTCAAAATATTACACAGCTAGTTCAAAATATTACACAGCTAGTTCAAAATATTACACAGCTAGTTCAAAATATTACACAGCTAGTTCAAAATATTACACAGCTAGTTCAAAATATTACACAGCTAGTTCAAAACATTACACAGCTAGTTCAAAATATTACGCTCTGATCGTCATTATCAGAAAATATTGCACAGCTAGTATCCAGCTTAGTTCGAAGTATCTTTGTAAACTTGAGACCCTAACAACAAGTCACATGTACAGACAAATATCATTTTAATTTCCAATTTGGCCAAGTAAGCACAAAACCCTTACTTAGAAAAATGACACTCGTACGTCTAGAAACGTACTGCCAGCATTTAGTTAGAAAGCAAGTCATCTGTCCAGTGCAAATTTTAAAGTAAAGAAAGTAAGCACTAGAATGTTTATAATAATTCAAGACAGTCTTCTGCAGTAAGTTCACCACCATCACGAGCATCATTACCATCACTAGCACAGGTTCTGCTATCAGAATCTCAAATCGCCTAACTTCTTGATCATGAACACCCGTTGAAGCTGCCAGTCTCTGCACAGACTTTGAACCTAGAAGAAACTATTTTACTTTGTTTCGCTTACAAAAAATTGAAAGACTCAGGCTTACCCCCACGCTGTGGGGCAGTGCAGTCACCTCACGTTCCCTAGCAACGAGCAAGTTTAGATAGCGTACCCCAGGGATCCTTCTTAGGGCCAAGAGACTCCAAAGGCCGAGATTTTAAGGAAATCTATTACAGAATATTGCAAGTCCTGAATTCAACAGAGAAAAGTCATATTGTGTTAACTGAACCAATTGACAAGAGAAAGTATGTTGTGAGCATTCGGTTCTGTGAACAGTTAAAATACATTCAATATGCAAATTTTATTCCAATCGTCAGACTTCCGTAAAAAATCTCAATTTTTTCTTAAGCAATTGTATTCCCAGAAGTCCGTGATTAATGTATAATATCATTTGCCGAAATCAAGTAGGATCTGATCTAGTAGTTTCATAATTTATGTCACTATAGAATAAAAAATTGATTCACAGCAATGCACTTTCGTATTTCTGCCTGTAGAACTTATATTAATCTTTATTTTTCATATCACTTTTCATTGGTTCGTACCAGCATATGATAAGTCGTTATAGTGTGTACATGCTAATCCATAGTGCAAGTATGCGTAATAATTTATGATCCACCATCACTAATTTATATTATTAAAGATAAATATTATTTTTAAGAATGACTTCCTAGGTTTTGGCACTCCAGACCAATATAGAGAGGAGGAGAAGAGACTTGCCATGCTTGGACTACGTTCCATGTAGCACTATTCGTTAGACAACCTCTTCATTTGCGGACCTTATTTCGGCTCATCATTGTTCCTTTATATGGTTACTTGTTTTGTATCATTATAAAGAACGCCACTAAAAACCACACACATAATTGAAATTAAGACCTTTAAGCGCCTTCTAGCGATCAACTTGCTCTCACTTCGTCCTTGTCGAATGAACTACAATTTCCATCAATATTTTATCAACATCTGACAACGTACGGAACTGAATTTAGTTTTAACATTTAATAGACTAGGCCCATGACTTACTGAAATTCATTTAATGTCTGCAGATTTGTCTGCCATTTTTGATTAAGTCTAACGGTTACATTCACCATAATTTAGACATAGGTTGTCTCAACCTATGTATGGGTTGTAGTTCACATGACATTGAAAAAACAGCGTAATTCACTTTCTTTTCCATCATCAACTTTTGCTCAAAGAAAAATAAACGTATTTTGGTACCCAATATCATGACATATGTAGGTAGACATAGATAACCAAACCCGCTACTATACTGGATCACACGTGGAATTTGTAGCTGGTGTTCTAGTGCACCGTCGCTGAATGATCATGTTTCTTTTCTGAAGTCATGGAGTACAAATGTCACAACAGAAACTATGCACGCAACGACAAGATAATCTCTTTCGTTTACTCAAAACAAATTCTGACGCTAAATCAAAAATGATCAGTTGCTATTCCATATAGCAGCTCTCATATTTCTACAAGCTGTCGTCGAGGCTCTATCTTAGGTCAATATTTGGGTGACTTTAAAATATTCGTCGCAGCAAATGTTTCTTCGATCACTCGAGGTGAAAATATATTTCAAGAATTTAGCAATGCAAATTTACTGGATAAATACAATTAATGCCCTTTTGAATTTCGTGATGAAATCAGGCTCCAAAAACAAATGGTGGAAAGCTGCTAACGACAGTAACTTGATTTTTACCAAAATTGAGTCGAAAAATTTGCGAGCTTCAGTTTGTAGACAGCAAATACTCAGGTAGTCCTGAAGACAACGTTTACATTTCCGTGAATTGCTTCCTAAAAATCTGCTCCGAATTACAGTTTAAAATCTAAAAATATCAGAATTTCAAAATAAAATTTCATGCTCCGGTCACTAAGCAGAAACGTCGACCAAAGAGTTATTTGAAAAAGAGGTATAGTTTTTACCATAAGATGAATTTATTATCCTTAGAAATACACTGTAAGTGTCCTAGTGTATTTAGAAATAATATTTTGCTAGACTCCTTTTGAAAAATTGCCAGTATTGTCATGCTTTCATAAAATCGGAGTTTCGTCCGACAACATAATGTTTAGACCAATAAAAAATCCTCTCTAGTTGATGAGTAGTTGTCTCATGGGAAGAATATTTTGTGAATGACACTAGTAGAGCTGTACGTAAAAAACTCATCTGTTTTTTAATGAATTTCTTTCTTTCATTTGCCTGTCGAAGCTGCCTCTCCAAAATAGTTCCTATACTGAAGGAGAAAAATAACGACAGAAAATCACGTATCATTTCCTAGCAATACCCCGTGCCTTTGACCTCCACAATGCAATCTCTAAAGTACATATAAACCTGTTCAAATGAGAAGTCCATGCTTAGCTTAAACACCTTATTTCTGCTTTCTATTAACGGTTTATCTGAAATTAATTTTCTCTATCTAATTTACGAGTGAGGGAAACAGGAAATATATTTATAAATAAATAAATACACGATTGTTATATGTAGTACATAGAAAATAGTGTATAAGAAAGATAGTTTCAAAATTTACAACTTCAAGATGAAATCAAATTAGGATTGAAAAACTTATTTCCTAATTGCCATGCTTGCAATAAATAAATTTCTGTGCTGATTCAAGTAAATTGATACGTACAGTATATTTTTACCTAATGAAATTACATGAAGCAATGGCTTAACTATAAAAGTCTATCAATTACCAAATTACTCACTTTCGTTAAAACCAAGCCTGAAAAAATGACATAAAGAGCAGTTCTGTACACAAGGACGTTGTCCATGAATTCATATGAAAGAAACGGTTTAATTAAGAAAACAGCACACAAAAATACTTATAACGAACGCCACGCAGCTCCTGCGCGGTTACCGCTGCATTGCGGGATTATAATACAAATTTTAATATCTACCGCTCACTCTGCTCTTCCCTCTTTCGTGCTGCGTTTGAACACATCTTACACACAGCAGTCCACACTCCTGGGGCTGCTGGAACAAATTCTTATGCATCATGTATGGCCGTACGACAGAAAAATTTGTCTGGTAACTTTCCTATGAATTTTAAGCGATTCAGCGTTATTAATTTAAAGAAGTTTTTAAAGGTCGTCTGCACTTGCGGAGCTGTGTTTGCTGGCAATTAGAAGAACATATTACATTGAATGCTAATATTTTTGGGCACCATGCTAATATTTTTACAGTAAACTGTAAATAATTGTACACGATTTTCCCTGTCGTGGTGAGCGCAAATGCAACTGCATGAACAGAGTCTACGCAGCAGCCGTATTTATCATTGGCTTTCCTGCAATGACGAGTAGAGATTTAAACTGAAGTCTTGTTGCTCGTTCCAGTTTATTTAAGTATATACTTAAAACAGCTATGCATAAATTCAAATTTTCATATTTTTAAAACTATTGTTTCATGTTCTAGCATTCATTTTAGCTGCCTTCTATTTCTTCGTGAGGGCCTCTTTGTTTTTCCAGGATGTCAACCAGTTAAAAGAGATAAAATACGAATTGAAATATTCGAGTGATACATATAGTTCGACAGTAGAACTTCTAATAGAACTTTCCACGCCTCATGTTCTTAGATAATGTATTGACATTGTGTAGATATAAACATATTTATTAAATCTCAAGGACTAACCTCACGTCTAGTCTGACACTGGAGTGGAGATAATGCTTTCAAGGTGAATAGAATATAGAAACCCAGAAAAGTACATTTCGATCTCTATAATAAGTAGATTTGGCTGAAAACATTGACATTTCATTGACAATGAAGTGAAATAATTGATGAAAAATTGTTGATTTATGCCAAGCAGATTGGTGAGTTCAGGGATTTGACAAAACTTGCGGACGAATGACCAGCGTGCCTGCTGGGTGGTCGGAAGTCACAGCACGAGCAGACACGAACAGCGGCGGAAAATTGGCTGCGACAGAGGAGCCTAGCTTCCTGGTCCGCTTTTCTGAAGGTGTGGGTGCTGCTTGCGTAAAAACGGGGATGAGTATTGCAACTCTTCAATGTCATGCCGTCTACGCTCAATGGAAATGTTCGGTTTATCTGGATGTCATCGCATCATAGTTTCGGGAATAATGTACACCAACAGGTATATGGAAATAGCAAGCACAATGGTAGTTCAAAACTGCATTTTTAATTGAGACTGTAATATTGTCTTTTGTCAAGGCCTTTTGGTCCAACTGTAGTGACTTCAAAATGTCACTGAAAAAGTATCCCACAAATTTGAGCGTGTTTGGGACAAAAAACCTCAATTGGACAGGGATGAAGCTATTCATCACGTGCTACATGTGGTAACATTTCAATTATAATGTTTTAAACAATTTACTCGTGCTAGACATTTAAGATTGGCATTAGGAGTAATCATAGCCGCTTGTACATGTAATAATTATTGAGAAATAACAATAATATCATTGTTTCACAAAAATAGAGTTCTTAAAACTCAGAGAATGATCGGACAGGTGTTTTAGAAAATTTAATTTCAAGTACAAACAATGGTCGTAAACACTTTTGTCGCTAATTTTAAGCACAAACATATATGAGGTTCATGCATACATTTATGTTGTATATATTTCTTTCAGAGGTTACATGAAAAGGAAGCTTTATTGATCATTTTGGAACTACAAAGTGTAAAAATGTTGCCACTGTCTTACCCTAGCCAGGCTTTTAGACTTGATCCTGTTCACCAACGTTGTTCAAACTATGTCCTTGTTCAAACTGTGCTCATGTTCAAGCTGTGACTTTGTTCAAGTTTTACACTTGTTCAAGCTGTGCCTTTGTCCAAGTTGTACACTTGTTCAAGCTGTGTCTTTGTTCAAGTTGTACACTTGTTCAAGTTGTACACTTGTTCAAGTTGTGTCCTCACAGAAGGAGCTCTCTCCTGCCATCCGCTCTGACGGAAACGGTCTGAGACACGACGGAAGGCATAAAGAAACGCTCATAAATTAAACAGCTCCAAATTTTAGGTTCCCTTTTGATCAAGAGGTCAAGAAAATCAGGGGTTCACACAGCCTATTGAAATTAAAGCTTGAACATCCAGAATTATAATGAGTCCTCAAAAGCAGTTGGTCCCAGAAGTAAAGAGCTTCTTAATCTACGAAGCTGACATCAGCTTCATCAGGGAAGGCTCTTTCACTGGACACTTTGAAATTTGGAAGGTCAAAGAAAATTTCATTAATAGTAGTTTACAAAAATTTACCTATATGTCAATTTTTGTATTTTCTCTAAATTTATACGTTATTTATCTATTCAAAGTTATGCATAATGAGCTGCAGCTGATCTTCATTTACATAAAACGAAATCCTTTATGTGGGATAAGAGTCTTTTTAATATTCGAATAACAAACGTTTAATTTTCATCAAAAAATATTGCTCTCATTTTCAAAAAACTAAGCTTGAGAATTTTGTGTAACAGCTTAAAAGATTTGCTTATCTAGAAAACAATGCAAAATGACCCTAATCCAAATTGTACTTCGAATACTGAATCCACGCAAAAATATGCACTAAAAAGAAGAAGAAAAATATTCAAGTATTTAGTGATAAAAAAAAACTCGATTTTTTAAACTGAAAATCAAGTGCTATCATCGCTAATAAATGACGCCATTAAAACTAAGCAAACCGTTAGCCAACGGGTTATGTCAAGGATTGAAATGCCGACTCCCGATATCAAATATTGTTTTGAAAATTCTCATGTTCTTCTAAAATATTTGGATTTGAAGTTCTTAGCACAGGGATGCTCTAATTATTGACATTAACTTTGAATTTTGAGATATCAGGGCCCAAACACTCCTGTCTTAAGACCTGGAAGTAGATAGTCAAATACTGGGGTCATAATCCGTAGATTAACTATAGGTTATTATATACTGGGGTCATAATCCGTAGACCAGAAATAGATAGTTAAATACTGGGGTCATAATCCGTAGATTAACTATAGGTTATTATATACTGGGGTCATAATCCGTAGACCAGAAATACAAAGGTAGATACTGGGATCATAATCCGTAGACCAGAAATACAAAGGTAGATACTGGGATCATAATCCGTAGACCAGAAATACAAAGGTAGATACTGGGATCATAATCCGTAGACCAGAAATACAAAGGTAGATACTGGGATCATAATCTGTAGACTAGAAAACTCATCCGCTGATGAAGGATACGACAAAATAGTTAGTGAAGGTAATAATAGCGAAATTCGGTGAAGGTCAAGATATATGTTTTTATTTCCTAAATTTACATATAATGCGACTCTAGCTCATTTGGTTTTAGGCATTAAATCAGTGAAGTAAGGGCTGTTACTTTTTACAAACTGTTGAATGCGTTTTTGAAAGTTGTCAATAACTGGAATGTGTGAGACCATTTCACTGTACTCTGTACTCTATTTTCATGACTTCTGTTGAATTTCTGAATAAACAGTTTTAAAATTATTATATTAACAAGTTACAGTTTTAAGCTTTTATGTTTTCATGAACTATTGTCGATCCTTATTGGGCACATGGAACATATTTTCTACTCTCAACCGTATTTCAACACTATGCAAGAAATTATTCAACTCTATGAGTCGTACTTCAGAAAGTCAAGTTTACGAAGTTATGGTATGAAAAAAAAGTACAATCTTCTTCTAAACTAGCTAAAAACATGCTATGATTTTGATTCAATGGACCGTACATATTAGCGAAAATTTAGTAAGACATGTACTGGACATCATATTTCCATTTGCGCCTATGCAAACCCAATATTTACCCTACAACTAGGAGGACAATTTTATTTCAATGAAAGACTTAGTTAGCATTTTAGCTAATCAGTTTTCAAAGAAATGACACTGATGATATTTTCTGCACGATGAAATACGATTAATTGACTAAATTCAACGCACGTAAAAGAGTTTGACTCAATGCATCGTAAATTTTCCACGCTCTGATTGACTTAAGACAATTGTGCTCAGTAAAAATACATCAGCTAAAAAAATACAGTAACTATGCCTGTTTAAAAATTGTACGAGAAAGCTCATCCTTCATCGAAAATTAAAACAACTTACTAAATGAAAACAATTATGTATAAAAACTAATTTTGACTTGTGTAACTGACAAATGACTTTAAAGGATGAATAAAAAGGAACGATAACTACAGTAACAAGTACAAAACAAGAATAGTGAGCATACATCTTCACTCTAAAATACACTTGAAATCAAGGCATTTCCATGGAATGCAAAGATGAACCATTTAATTTAAAAAGCAGGAAATTTAATTTAACTGCAATTAGAATGAAGTGCATTCTTATACAACACAAAAGATCACTTAAGATGATTGTGTAGTTTTTCAGAGAAAAAATTGAAAGTTTTCTGCATTTTTCAACTGTACTTGAAAACTAGAAAAACCTGGTTCATAATTACTGGATTTGAATTTTTTTCTGCACATTTTCAATCCCTTGGACTTTTTCACTCATATCTGGCTCACACTGATTTTAGTGTTGTTTATTTAATTTTCAGCCGAAGAAAAATATTGTATCATAGATACAAATTGTTAATGCATTATTCGTATATAAGAGTATGACAGATTTTCTAGCTAAATAGTTAGTCAAACCAAGAGAGATGATGCGACTACATGAATCGAAAGATTTATGTAGTAGTTTCAATAGAAATTGAATCCTCAATAAAATTGAAGATCACCACCACTAATTTAGAATTTCCGTCCACGTAAGCTTCATTTGCATTCCCTCCAGGCTGCATCGAGGCGGTCAGTAGGACCAGTATCAGTTCTGTGAGAACACACTCATTTCATCAATGCTACCCACATTACAATACATCGCGGTAATTGTTCTAATCGAGATTATTATTCCTATTTTTGTTAATAAATTCATTTTAATAATTTTATAGATCATTATATTCACTGTTATTATGATTGCTATTAGTAATTTTATTGTAGGGATTATGATAAAACTCAATTGGTGTCTCACTGAAATGATCTGTATACAAACCTGTATTTAAGTTAAACTCTTCACAGAAAGTGTGCGAGATGAGGTAATGTAAACCGATATGGATTCCAAGTTAGTGAATGGCAGAAGATCTAAGGATGTAACTATAGTCTTGCAGTTCCATGGAATGAGTTCTGATGAGCAAAACCACGTTTTTTGCAGCCCTAACATCAAGCACTCGCACTGACAGAGTAAACAGGGGGGAAGCGGAGACCTTGGAACATCTTTCTATGTGCATAATTTCTCATGATCGACCACCTCCATTATTTGTGAGTAAAATACTAAGCGTGGCACACACAACATGCAGATTATAAGCACTAGCCCTACACGTCTTTGAGAGACGAGGTGGGCGAAAACCTTACAATTCTGCAGTAAGAACTTCAACGATGATCTTCAAAGACGCTGGTCCTACTTGAAGCTCTTCCCCTTTAAGCAACGAAATAAAAAATTGCTTTGGATTGCAATTTAATTTTTGCAAATCTGTGACTTTCAGGAAAACGAGCGGTGGAGTTGTCGCTCAAATTTGGGCTCCTCTTTGTAGGCTCCTCCTGTGCTTTATTTTTACAGCCTCGACAGCCGCTTGTGATAACTTTTTATCCCCACTGAAATGATTTTAAACAACTATTTTGAATCTTCTGGTATATACTGGAGAACGAAAACATGTTCAGGGGCTTACATGACGAATATTCGCATCATTATAACGATAAATAACAATTTTATGAAACATCTATGATGAAAGTAGTTTGGAGATAAACTAGATAATGATTGATTCACAAAAGATGTCCAGCATTCTCGGTTTCGATCAGTGACTTCCAACCTGTGGATCCCGAGCCCAAATGGGGTGGCTAGTTAATTTTAAACATAATATTAAAATAATATATAATATAAAGAAAACGTATCAAAAAAGGTAAATAAACTATTCAAAATGCACTAAATAATTTTAGTATGTGAGTAGTGAAAGATTTCAATGTTGCTCTATTAGTTTTGCAAATCTAACTTCAGCCAAATAGCAGTTGCCAGATGTATACTGTTGCCGAGTTCTAACAAAACCTTGTATGCTAGTATTTGTTTACATCCTTTCACGTATATTTCATTTAAATATATTGAAACATAATTGACAATATCGTCACATCATACTATGTAACAATGATAAAAGTCGTCTGAATAACTCGAAAGAACGTCTAAAACTGTCTGAAGGCGTTTTGTTTCCGTTCTGTTTTGGTGTCTATTACAGAATGTTTTGTTTTAGTGTCTAGATTGCATATTTGACCGTTGCATGACAACTGCTCTCAAATTATACACGAATTAAAAGAAACTCGAGCCGGGCTGTGCAGCAGGCAGCTTCAGGAAACTACACATGTGACAAATGTTTAATAATGTCTTGTAAATGTTCATTATTTTAAGGAAGAAAAAATGAAAGAAGAGTTCTTGTTTTATATGCCTCTGTAAATTACAACTACCACTGTTGATGTCTTTATTATAATTAATTATTTCTTTGAAGAACACTCAATAGAATTGAAGAGTGTGAGCGGAGTTTGTACACATAAGGTACCTGCAATGCTTGCTTTCTGTAAGTCTGACTTCCAACCAATGTATGTAGAACAAAAAGCCTGACCTGTTCCAGACATCATTTGTTGACATTTATGGAGCAGACACACGCAACTGGACACACACAACTGGATAGACACAACTGGATAGACACAACTGGACAGACACAACTGGACAGACAGACGTAACTGGACAGACAAACGTAACTGGACAGACCGTCGATCAGCAAAGAATGATCAGAATGTTCAGAGGCCTCGCTGGGTCGAGGCTGAGCTTAAGAGATAGTTTCACTCAAACTGCAGCGCGGCTTCTCCACAGAAAGAAGAATTGCACATTGTAGATACTTTTTTATTCCTTCAAATAATCTGACCTCCACTGTTAGCCTGTACTGATACCTTGTTCTTGTAAAATGTATTAAATGTGCGAAACTTGCATTTCTATCTCTGTATTTATGGCCCCTAACATATTCGAGAAAATTCTCGATGTGCAGTCATGCTATAGCAACAGTTCAAGTACTAATTTTTCATCTATCATGGTGTAGAATTTGGACTCAACATTTTCGAGTATAATTTTTTCATACCCTTCACTGGACTACAGGGAATTCAGCATCTATTAACAGTATACCTGTCCGATGTATTCAGAAGGAGGGTACATAGGAAACAACTGAATTATACACATTATGTGATGAGGCTACAAAACCGTGATTCTGCTAGGCCAAGATCAAGAGTATAAGGGTCTTCACTTGTTAAGATTGAAATCCAACAACCTTTACGCTGAAGACTTACTAAAATTTCCTCAGGGTGCTGGCGGGGATATGTGCCATAGCTTCACTTAATAAACTGATCCCTGATGTTCTATTACACCAAATTGAAGATCCATAACTGAAGGGACTTTAGATAACGAGAGATCTTATCATCAGGTTGATAAAGCTACAATAGAACAATTTGAATTAAACAAATTTGATTGTTCAAACTACGGCAAAATTGCACTCCACCAAGAAATGTAAACTGTACAAACAGATGAATCGCAAAAAGCACACTTCATCTTTGGTTTTCCGTTCATTTTTACTGATAACAAAAACATTACCATAACTTGGTAATGCCCACCAGCTTGGTCGACTGGTGAGCGAATCCGCTTGCGAGCGGGAAGACCCGGGTTCGAATCCCGCTGCCGCCATGGTTGACGCGGCTAGAATTACTGCATAGGACTTGGGTAACCGAATAATTATCGAAGTAATTATCCGACCCAAGAATGGGCCCGAAGGTTCGTNNNTGAGTGAGGGTTGTAGACAAGCAATGGGGGGTTGGTGAGTGAGGGTTGTGGTAGACAAGCAATGGGGGGTTGGTGAGTGAGGGTTGTAGACAAGCAATGGGGGGTTAGGAGCCCTCTGCACGAAGGCACGTTTTCAAGTCAGGAATAACACGAAAGAAAGAAAGATAAAACGTATTTGCAATCAAGTTTATACATGACTTTGACCATTAATATCACTTACGATTCACTTATTTTACAGTTAAAATTTTTACGGCGTAAGCTGTTATAATCTTGCAAGGTATTTTTCCATTGAATATTTATTTGTATAAAACGCTTTGTCGTTGAACCCTTAAGGTATCAAAATGCATTAGTTGATAATGCCTCTCACAATACCTCAGATATTAGTTCATAATACTCTCACAATACCTCAGATATCAGTTCATAATACTCTCACAATACCTCAGATATCAGTTCATAATACCTCTCACAATACCTCAGATATTAGTTCATAATACTCTCACAATACCTCAGATATTAGTTCATAATACTCTCACAATACCTCAGATATTAGTTCATAATACCTCTCACAATACCTCAGATATTAGTTCATAATACTCTCACAATACCTCAGATATTAGTTCATAATACCTCTCACAATACCTCAGATATTAGTTCATAATACCTCTCACAATTAAACCCAAACTTGAAAATAAAAGTCCACAACAGTTACATAAAGACGTATACTACGAAAAATTTATACAACATACATGTATTGTGACAGGTTGAGTTTCCAACAGTGAGGCTTAGATCACCTAATTAAATATGTTAAAAAGAATGAAACGTTTACTAGAGATTTCTGTTTAGCTGACCACTCACTCATTGTAATGTGCCTGTATAGTCAATGAAGCGGAAATTATAACCGTTTTTAAATGAGAACTTCTTAATAAAATTAAAAGTTACGAATCAGATAAGAACAATAAATGGGAAAACAATTCTCAATATGGTTTGAATTGCTAGGAATGAAGTACCGCTAGAGGTAAAGTCGAGTTGCTCTAAAACAAAACTTCTAAGTTATCACATCTGCTTATTATTACAAAACATTTATTAACATTAGTACACCAGCTACATGATTGAAATGAAATTGAAACTACAAGCAAGGGAAAATGTTGCTAAAAGGTCAAATACCAGACGAACATAGTTTGCAAGTACAGTATGTAACGCAGAAATTATATAAAATGACATAAAAATAAAACAAGTATGACATCCTCTATTTGCAAAAAAACTCTGTGGGCTGCTTCCGTAGACACCTGTAATATCATAGAGGCTTTACATGTCCTGGTCATTGAATTTCTTCTGCAAAAAGCTTGATGAGCTTTCAAATTATTTTTCAAGTAAATATTGATGCAAAAATGGCGGATCATAATTTCTGTATTTTGAATGTCGTGTAGATAGAAAGCACGATTTTAATATCAGAATACGTACAATAATAATGAAGGAAATACGACATTTTAAAACTTCTTTACTCCTGAAATAGTAATATTATTCACAAAAATTTAAAGTAACATTATACTTAATTGAAAACTTTACCAAGTCATTCAGATTAACTGAAAACTTTGTTGAATTCAATATTTGTTTGACTGCTCTAATAAAAATAAGGATAGTCTAAAATACTTATATGATTTCATAGAATTGTCCTTTAAGTGTTTTATGCTGCACAGTGGTCATAACAATTGTATACAAGGGAAAGGTCTGGCAGTGAGAGCATTTGATGTATTCAGAAATAGTTAATAACTTCAAAAGCAGCTTCCCGCTTTCTCAGAAATGGAAATAATTACACGTAACAACGAGCCTTTCTTATCAATACCGTATATTTATTCATTGTGTTCAACAGTAAAGCAATGTTGTATAAAGTGAATGATTTTTTTTAATTTGTCACAATTCAGGAAGTTTTCATTATTTGTTTACTCCTTTTAGACTCAAAGTAGTGGATCAGTTTTTCTGAAGTCCTTCAGTAACTGTTTTCTTTTTACTCGTAAATGCGTGTGCAGTTTATTCCAACGCAATGGACCAGACGTTGATCAAGCTCTTTGTCCAATATTGGATGTGCAGACGCTTGCAACAGTATTGGATTTGTCCAGTATTAGATAAGCAGACGCTTGCTATAACTTTAAGTCTTCGATTTGGCTTTTTACACCCGGCAGTAGGTGGAAGAAATTGCGAATGGAGATTCATAAAACAAGACGTCAGTTGTCAATTACACAACTGTTTACAAAAATTAAATGAGATACACGAGTCTCCACAAGTATATTGTCAACAAATGGCTGGCTTGTCGGTAATTTAATAAAGGCAGTTTATTTCTGAATAGTTTTTGGGTCCAATTCACATTGCAATGATTTAGTAGCATTAACTCAGGTAAGCAGTTCTCTCTTATGTCATTTGCAGTTATTGGTCGTAATCCATAACGCCTTTGGATTTTTCTGTAGTATAAAAAGTGTGTCCGTTTACCATGCACATCAGCAATTTGGCAATCTCTGTTAAAAGTATTCTTTGCTTTAATAAGAAAGACTCTCAGCTTTCGGTCACTGACTTTTCAGGGGTAAAGTGAAAAATCCCCAGGTCAAATACATATCTGAGAAATATCCATTGAATATATCATGCATAATTTAATCATCATACACAACAAACCCTCGACAGCCCCAGAAAGGCCTGCTGCAGTCACTTTCGCTTGACGCTCGGCTGCCTCTTGACATGACAATCAAATGCTCTTCAGAAGCAAGATTTCCAAGAAACTACTGACAAGAAAAACCCACAAACTCGAGGTAAAGAATTCTCGCCTAAATGAACAAACCGAAACTTTTCCAGCTATAATGGAAAGTTTTCTGCAGGATCCTCAATTAGTAAAATTTGTTGAAGGAACGCGGGCACTGTGTCTCGTCATTATTGACTCTCCGGCAGCTCAGCCCGCAGCTGCTGCAACTTAGAGACAACTTTTAAGGCAAGGATGAAGTCCATTTGTCAAATCGCCGGAATTGCCTCGGAAGACTGCCGACGCACGGAATCGGCAATTTTTGGACGTTCGTTGTACTGAAAGTGCAGTCAATGCTTCACTCTGTTAAGAAAATTGGGGGGGAAACAATTCTGATGATGATTCTTCGAAAGTGTTGTTCGACAAAGCTTTTTTCCTTGAGTGTTTGACGCCTGTATTCGTTAGAAACAATTCTGATGATGATTCTTCGCATTGATTTTGCTTACTTACGACTAAATTATTATCAGCCTTTCTGAAATAGGCTACAACTTTCTATTTCATTTCAATATTTTATGATCCACCTTGGAACACAGAATGGACTTCAGTATTACTCAGCCCTTCTGTGTTCACTGAGATAGCATTAAAAACAACACGTGTGATTCCAATACACTGCATTTTCCATAGAAGAAATAAAATCGTCCATTTCAAGTTTCGTGTCCTACGTTTTTAGTAAACAGCATTGCAATTAATACACATCATGAATGGCTGACTGACTGGTGGTTGAAAAAGCAGTCTTTGTAACTCAAAGAAAAGCTTTCAAATTTGAACAATAATTTATTTACATCTTCTGTCTACCCAGTGCCACGTATGCACAAACTTGTGGACTGTGGTCGAGCGGATAGCTCACGCAGCATGTAACGGCTTAAGGAATTACACTCTGTTTGTGAAGATACGCAACTACAGCACGTGAATTAATTTTTCCGCCGCACAGTACCAGCAAAGTTATGACATAGCAGCTTGTTTCCCTCTGATTGTTTACTCAGGTCATTTGATACTCTATGAGCACCCTGTCGGACGGATCTCCGTCAGCAGCCCATCAGCATCTGTCAGACGGACCTCCGTCAGCACCCCATCAGCATCTGTCAGACGGATCCGTTCAATACCTCCGTCAGCATACATCAGGCAGAACCGTTCGTGTGGCGGCCGCCTGTGCGCGTATCATCATCAGCCCTGGCACGACAGCATGAGTCATCAGCTGCATGAAGTCCCTGGCACGACAGCATGAGTCATCAGCTGCATGAAGTCCCTGGCACGACAGCATGAGTCATCAGCTGCATGAAGTCCCTGGCACGACAGCATGAGTCATCAGCTGCATGAAGTCCCTGGCACGACAGCATGAGTCATCAGCTGCATGAAGTCCCTAGCACGACAGCATGAGTCATCAGCTGCATGAAGTCCCTGGCACGACAGCATTAGTCATCAGCTGAATATAGGCTTGTGAGTTGTGTGACTGGGTCACGAAAAGAGTGACGATCAAGATGGATCTTTCGGAAACTGTCAATTGTAAAGTTATAAGAAGAAGGGCAGCCAAGATCCATGAACATGTGAATAAAGAATTATAAAACGAATTGAAGAGTGACAATCAAGATGAGGGGTTTTGGAAGTTGGTGCATGTTTAAGCATAAAGCTTATTTACCTCAAGAGTTTAAAATTAGACAATTTTCATTCAGTTACCGTCTGCTGCTCCCCTGTCTTGAACGCACGTACTTGATCGTACTTCCAGATGCCATGATTTTTGTTTCTATTTTGTTTCAAATTTCCCCCATCACAACCACAACCAGAAATGCATGCCATGTCTTCCATTATAATCGATGCTCCGGCGATCTCAGACGGCCGGGGGAAAAAATCCGTGTGTTAAGTATTATTCGTGAGAACGAAAGTGACGGGGTTCAGGCACTGTAATCGACCGTCTTGGGGCAGAAGCGGCTGCATGGTAAATAGCAGGGGGAAATAAAAGGAAATATTTGAATTCAGTTTAGGGCATTTGAATACGCATCACGGTTGACTACATAATTAATCCACTTATTTTTTTACGAGTAACCTATTGTCTGCTCAGTTCAATTCTTAATCGTGTAAATACATCAATAAAATATGGAACT
The DNA here is from genome assembly GCA_006783055.1 of Trinorchestia longiramus. Taxonomy (NCBI): domain Eukaryota; kingdom Metazoa; phylum Arthropoda; class Malacostraca; order Amphipoda; family Talitridae; genus Trinorchestia; species Trinorchestia longiramus. Next base: position 12,383 of record VCRD01003407.1, on the reverse strand, counting down.
GGAATGGTAAAATAAGCGAGTTTAGCAATAAAATAAATACAGAAATAGTCAAATGGATGTTCACATGTACAAAAGAAAATATATGAACTGTAGAATAATTTGCTAACGGCAACTTTGTTTTTTTTCTCTGCAGTTAGCGAAGTTATGAGGAATAACATGGCGTTGCTGAGACCTCCAGCGTGTTTAAACGAGGACGGAGCTATGATCCCAATGTATTCATGTGGGGGAGACTTTATTTTGTACAGTTTGAAGAGGTATTTAATTCTTTCCCAGTTCCTGGTTAACTTAGTTTACAAGCAGGTTTCTGATGAACAAAGTTCCATTGTTTCTTGGAGGTATGCACAAAAAATAAATTTTATTTTTTATTACGCAATTCCGATGGAAATTGTAACTTAATTTCGAACTCGTTCATCTATAGTTAGATCGACTATAATAATAAAATGACTCACTGTCATAAATAACATTCTTTTAGGTAATAAAATTCCTTGTAAAATCGCAATGAATTCGTAGGCACTCGTTTTAGGAAGTAAGTATCATAGATGAGGATGCTGGGAATTAGTGGCTGAATATTTATTTGAAGTTCACTCAAGATGAAAAAATGTGCGACACTTCAGACATGGTTGAGTTTCATACTTAGCCATGGAGCCTGGCACTACACACTCTAGTTGACGTGTTTCAGTTACGTGTCTGACGAGGTTCACTACACACTCTAGCTGACGTGTTTCAGTTACGTGTCTGACGAGGTTCACTACACACTCTAGCTGACGTGTTTCAGTTACGTGTCTGACGAGGTAGTGTCGTGCATGACAGTGGAGCCGTGAAGCACGGCTTAAGCACGGCGGGAGGTTAGGAAGGGGAGGCTACTGGGTGCAGGGCATCTATCAGACGCCTGACAAAGGCTGTTGACCGAGGTGTTAGGGCAGAACAAAGGCCGAATTATCGTCGCAACAATGAACGCAGTAACCAGTTCAATGTTGTTGCAACGGCCGAGGCCACTGATAAACTCTCTCTGATGGAGCTTATAGGCATCCAAAGCTCATCTTTTCTGGGACTTGTCCGTCAGGTTGCGTAGGGAGAACCAGTACAGAGATCACTCCAGTACTGAAGTGCCACTGACTGCGTTGTGCAGAAAAATAACAATTTCTGCTAACAATTTAATCTACTGTATGATGAAGCTCGTCCAGGAGTGTGCTTCGTTTCTCAAGCTGGTTTATCAAGTCTAATATTGTTTGAGTGCGTCAGCAAGAAAAATCAGTGGGTCATATGGTTTATGACCATCAGTTTTAGAAAACTTAATATTTAGATAAATTTATTAATGAAGAACATACAGTACATGCTATACACTCAGGACAAAAGTTCCGCAAAACAATTACGTCTTTTGCTTTCAAAAATGACCATCGTGTAATTTTTTCGTTGTGAATTTTACTGAAATTATTGAAGTTCTCATGGTATTTTAAGTAGAGTGGTCACTATAAATGTTCAATTTTTCTGTTAATAGCTTTATTTCTTACACTGCCATGTTATCGGTACATGAGATACAGAATGTAAGTTCTGTAAATGTTGATTAAAAATATTCACGGGTAAAACTGAAAAATGTATTTTATTTCATAGATTAGTGCCGACAAAGATATGAAAAATGACGGCAAAGATTTTGTGATGATACTCGTGCCATCAAAAATAATGGAAAATACTGTGGGAAAGATATTAAATAAAATTACATATAAGAACGTAATGCAATATATTTAGTTTTATGCATTTTTACAAAGGACATAGGTTTTAATTGAGTATTTCTTTAATGACAACATTCCTAGTGACTACTAAGAAAACTAAGACACTTAGTTTTCTACTGCTGCAATTGACTCTGCAATTCGTGTCATATTCAGGCACAATGTACCCGAATCATAGAGCAATACCCCGCCGAACTCGGTATCCACGATACGGACCCGAGTATATAAGGCTCTGGATCTCTCTAATTTTGTTGAAAGTGACACGAAACATATAAATGAATAAACAAATATATAAATAAAAAATATATAAACACATGTTGGTCATTCTTAGTATTAGATTAGATCGATCCTTAACTTTCTCCCTTTTACACCAACGAATATCAACGGGTACTATCTGGGCCATGTTATCGGTGGATAAGATGCAGAAAGGTAGTTTTGAATAATATTAATGCAAAGTATTCATTTCAAGCGCCATAATTCGTTGTAAATCTTTAATGTATTTATTTTCATAATAATTTCAAATTAGTTAAATCTAAATTGTGGAATTTCCACGGGAACTGTCTAGTTATTACATTGTGGGATACTATTCAGGCCTGAAGTATGGTAACTATTTTACACTAAAAACCAGTATCCCACTATATAATAATACACAGTTTGTTGCTTGCTTGCTTTCTTGCTTGCTTGCTTGGTCTGTCTCTCTGTTACGCTCTTAAGGATTTAGGTAGGAGAAAATTCGTCCACTGAAAAACAAGATGAGACATTATGAAATTTCATCTCTAAATTACAATGGTATATATAGTTTCTGGAATATATACTCAAAAGTCGAAATTTTGCGTTGCAGCTTTGGATCCTGTCTAAGATAAACTATTTCGCGTATTTTTCCAGCTGAATTTTTTCGTTGCAGTTGAAACTTTGCGCGGAGTAGAGGCCAAATATTTGGAGTAGAGGCCCCTGGTTGGGTCACTGCAGGTTGCCGCGATACGGAACCCAGTGCTGGGTCATTACAATTTTTTGTTCCCCTGCAAGATGGGGGAAACATTCGTTTAAAAGGTAGCATAGATACAGTCTTATCTACTATTGGTTACTGCATGTTTCTACTTCAAACTATACTATTGGACCAGCACTTTTGCATCACTGCCTCATCCAACGGAGACACCGTGAGTCTCTAAATAACCGCTTTGCTTTGAAAAGCAGCCCGGTACTATTTGATTTGATAATATCCCTCTTCTGAGCGTCGTACATGAATTGTATCTTTGATTCAGTTTTCGATCCTGTCGTGCATAAGCTATTTCGGATATTTTTTGCCAGGAAGTGCCAGGAGCTTCGCTTGCCCTTCTGCCTTAGCAATTTGTTGGAAAAAGCCTTTCTTTATTAAGAAGTCATTAACTACATGTGGCAGCCGAAAATAATAAACAGAATATAACTTTTCTCAACGACAAGATGCTCCTGAAGGGTCTTAATATCGTAGAACGGGGATATGACGTATCATCTATACGTGTGTTTTTGGATACAAATTGAATCTAAAAAATTAATTAGAACAGTGGAAGAAACACAAGAAGGAAGGAAAAGCAGACTAGCACAGGAGAGGAAAAGAAGGCAAAGATCTCAGCAAAGAACCAGTAATACGGCATTCTTCAAGCCATGGATGCTAAGCTCAAGAGGAGAACTGCCTCTCAAAAAACTTACCAAGAACGCAAAACGAGGATGGACCGTGATTGTGAAAAAAGCGTCTGAAGAGGCAAACTTCGTTGAAAGAAAGCAGTGAAGAGAGATGAAAGATGAATAGTGCAAGAAAAGCTGAAACATACACTGCGATGTCACAGGAAGAAATAGAGGAAAGGAGAAGATTAGAAAGGGAAAGATTTGCAAAAAGGATAGCCTCCATGTCGCAAGAAAACTTGAATGAAAGAGAAAGGTTTGTGGAAAGGACAGCTAACATGTCGCAAGAAGACTTGCACAAAAGGAGAAGAATTGAAATTGTTGTTCATTGGCGAGCACCACTGAAGTGTTATCACGGAATCCCTGTCGTCATTTTTGACACCTGGGTACACTAGTCTACTTATATAATTGCCAGTGTATCTCCATCTTTATCTCTCTATCTGTGTGTGTTCGTCCCATTCCTTTCTATCTATCAGTGAATAAAAATTATTGAGCTGTAATCAGAACGGGTATATGTGTACATATTATAATAATTGTATTGTGGATACCAAAAGCCCTGGATTACTGTAAATACTCCATTTTTCCTGTTATTAGCCTTTTTCTTCTATACAGCCATGTTATAGGTGGATAAGCCATAGAATGGAATTTCTGCATACATTCATGAAAAATATTCAGGCTCAGATAGTACTATAGTGCTACAAAGTGTATTTTATTTCATAGATTCGTAATTTTATAACTTTTGATCCATAGAATTTTCATGGGTACTATCTAGGTCATGTTATCGGTAGTTTAGTTACAAAATGGAAGTTATTTATATATTCATGAAAAATATTTGTTTAGGACACAATAATGCGTCGTAAATCTATAATACATCTGTCTCTGTCATTATGTCCAATAAGTCAAATCTAAATCGTAGAATTTCCACAGAAACAACCCAGCAATATACTATTCATATTTTTATAAATTGAAATGAGGCATAAATTTGATCATGTAATGATAATTGTTCATTCTGACGTTTTTTTATATGGTCATTTAAGGTTCCAGTTGAGTTGTATTTGGGTTTGGAGAGTAAATATAATTCAAGCTACGTATATAATTTTAAATTAGGTCCTGCCTGTAAATATAACTCGCACTATAAGTATCATCATTGATATGACCATGATTTTAATTTTAATTGATAAACTGTAAGTGGAGACCGTAGTCCCTTTCTTACAGAAGACGAATGTTGCTGTGAGCAACACCGATGGTCGTTCAGTTGCAGGAAATGGAGTCTAAGTTGCAAGTTTACGGCCAGTAAAATGCACGTTCTTCTACGGCGAAAGGCAAATTGAGTTTCCGTGAATAACAGGTTTGTCGCAACAAATTTCATTCTAATTGCAGGTGTGTAAAATAGCACTGCTAAATATTATGTTGTTATTCTTTTTCAGCAGTGAGGGAAGCATCCTTATTAAAGCAATGCTGCACTTGCTTGCAATGAAATCTTTATTAATGGACACAACATGTTAGTGTAGGTACTACAAATATATATATACAAATCGATACGTTCTTTTTTATTTTGCATATATGCATCTACTGGCAGCATTATAGTTGAAATCTTGTTACGCAACCTCAACGAGACGTGCCTGTTGACACGTCACAGTCTGTTGACACGTCACAGTCTGTTGACACGTCACAGTCTGTTGACACGTCACAGTCTGTTGACACGTTACAGTCTGTTGACAGGTCACAGTCTGATGACACGTCACCGTCTGTTGACACGCAGTCAGTTGACAGGTCACAGTCTGATGACACGTCACCGTCTGTTGACACGCAGTCAGTTGACAGGTCACAGTCTGTTGACACGTCATAGTCTGTTGACACGTTACAGTCTTGTAATGCATGCTTACAAATTGTAATTCATACATGGCTCACGAGCGCTGACGTCTAGTTGAACGAAAATCTTTTTTATTATTAAAAGAATAAATCTTATGTGTCGTAATTACGTGAGATAAAAATAAGAAACCCGACGTTTTATACTTGAGTGTATTCAATTGACCTTTGATGCTACCTCAATTCAAATGTCCCATTAGCGATCTTCTTACGACACGGTGAGTGTGAGACGAGCCATTGAGAGACCGTGCGCGATGCAGAAGAGAGTGGTGAGTGTAGTGCAGTCGGGCATTAGACGCCCGTGATAATATACAGCCCCAGCACATCACACAGACAAAGGGTTCCTGTGACTGATGGCCGTCCACGCGATATGGCAACATTGCACCTCAAAGCAAGCAAACATGGAACGTCTTACACAAAGATACGTGCAAGTCTCAGACAAACGTTGTAACCTATCGTATGTATCATGTGTGGTCTTGGTAATACACTTCTTTCAATATACAGTGCAGTACTGTTGGTCCGGTAGTGACGCACCAGGCCGTTCACCACAGCGACGAGTACAATTTCTCTCTCGGCATCTCCATACTCTTTGTTCTCTTTGTACAATTGAGTTTGTTGATTTGAGCAATGGTTAACGTTTTGTATCTCGCGAAAAGGTAAATATTGCTCGCAGAGCTTGTTTATGCTACAACTGGTCTGTAACAACTGTGTAGCTTCATAAACTAAACGTTCCCGAACTAAAAAATGACGAAGCTTACCAGTATGATGCCGCTGACTCATGAGTTAAGTTTAGTGACAGCGCCGCGAGTTGACTTTTCCCGTAAACTTTAGAGTTGACAGTTGGAACAAACTCATGAGTTGAGTGCTGGAACAAGCGCTAAAATTGACTGTTGAAACACTGAAGAGTTGCCTCTTGGAACAGGTGCCAGAGTTGTCTGTTTAAACAAACTCATGAGTTGATGGCTGGAACCAATTCTAGAGTTGACTGTTGACCGAGACTCATGAACTAAGTGTTGTCACGAACTGTCGAGGTACTTGTGCAAGTACGATGCAGTAATGTAGCGTCATAAAGTGAGACAAACGTTCATGAAAGTTTTAAGTGCTGGGTTACTGTGTACTGCTAGTGTCGAGGATTACTGTGTACTGCTAGTGTCGAGGATTACTGTGTACTGCTAGTGTCGATGATTACTGTGTACTGCTAGTGTCGAGGATTACTGTGTACTGCTAGTGTCGATGATTACTGTGTACTGCTAGTGTCGATGATTACTGTGTACTGCTAGTGTCGAGGAATACTGTGTACTGCAGGAATCAAGTATCACTGTGTGCAGCAAGAATTGGTGATTACTGTGTACTGCAGGAGTCGGGAATTACTGTATACTGCAGGAATTGGAGATTACAATGTACTGCAAGAGTCAGGAATTATTGTGCACAACATGAAGACGCATGTCGTGCTCCAAGCAATTTGAGCAATCAAGAAATGGTTATTTTTTCTTGAACAGCTCAGAGGTCAGTTGGAGGATAGGGACAAAGAGGCAGGTGGGAGAGGTGGAGTTGTCCTGCTAGAAGCGGAAGAGAGAGGGGCTCCACAGAGGGCACGAGGGGAAGGGGTGCCGGCGGAGAATGTATTTCTTGCCTTTTGACTCGAGTATCTAAGTGATGGAAACTCTGCCCTCCCAGCATACCAAACACCGCGCTCACCAACTCAACATTTTAAGCTACCACCAGTGAGGGCTTAACCTTTTCTGCCCAGCTGATTTTGAATGTCGAAAAAATTACTTTTAGGCTATAATGGCATTTAGACAGTTTTCGTTTGAGGAACTGCCTCATGCATGAAACATTCGGCAGCAGAGGGTCAAGTGCTGGAGTGTGAACAGCTTCTTTAGTCTCCAGTTCAGCAGGTTAGATAAGCTAATGAGTGTGTTTCTAGAGTATGCGAACTTTGACAGTTCTATGCGAATTTTGAAAGAATTTTGGAAAAAGAACGAGAGTTTCAGCAGATTACTTCAAATATTTTTCTAATGATTTGGCCAAATAAGCAAATTTTCCACTATACCTCTCCAACATGGCTCCTGACGAATGAGTGCAGTAGCCCTGATATTGATGTGTATTTCGTTCAAAATTACTCTAGCAGAAAGTTTTTAAAGCTTCTTCTCAATATGTTTCTGGCGAGAACCTGTTATGTCAAGCAAAAAGTAAAAATTAAGAAAAACGTATCGATAATTAATTTACAAAAGTGAAGCTTTAACACTCACTTTTAAGACATGTAGTAGCGAGCAAAAAGATCAGAACGAGAATAAGAAAGAGTTCAAATCTGATATAACTCTTCCTACAGAGCATAATGGAACCTATCAACATAGGACAATTGTGTAATCAATAAAAATGAAATAATCTGAAAATATAGAGTTCGGTCAATTAATATTGATCATGGTATAGTACTATTGATATAACACATGAGAAAAATAGGTGATCATAGTCTAGCAGCATAGCATCTATTGAGTGGGAATGAAATGAAAAACTCAAACAAATAGCAGCAGTCATTTTTTCTTGTTTCTAATCGCTATTGGGGTTTTATACAATTTTTAATAGAATTCTAGTGTATTGACCAATAAATATAAATAATTTTGTAAGGGGATACTTTTTGCATTTTAAAAAAATTATGAACCGGGAAGATAATAGAATAGAATTAGACAATAGGAACGAGCTGTTTAACTCATTCTTGGGTTGATATGTAAATCCCATGCCGTCTAAAGTAAGGAAATAAATTATGCACGCACATCTTAATCCTATAAGTCGATTCAGTCACGTACATGCACTTCACTCACGCACAGGCATTTCAGTCACGCGTATTCATCTCAATCATGCACTGGCCCTGAGATTTAGGAACATAGAAACACTTGAGGAAAATAAGTGGTCATAATGATCAGAACAGTTAACAAGATGACATTAATTTCATTGATATGATTTATCAAATAGAAATTCACATACACATTTATTAGCACTTGGTATGTACCTAGTCCTCTACCTTTAATAACAGCGTAAAATCTTTTGTTAGAGGAGTGTATTAAAATCTTACAATCATCGACATATATTTTTTCCATTATTCTTTCAAATTTTTCATAGTTCATCGACATTTCTTGGATTATTTGTCTCAGATCTTTCATTCAATATAATCCATACATTCTCTATGGGATTCAAGTTTGGGCTCTGAACAGGCTATTCTATCATAGTAACATTCTCCTCTGATAGAAGTGTATTAACAGATTTTGCTGTGTAACACGAATTGTTACCCTGCACAAATACAGCTGGCTGTTGACTGCAGTTTCTAGGCTAAGTAAAATATGGTTCTTGAGTAATTTCTTATATACTGCCGCATTTACTCTCCCATGTAGTCTAACAAGAGGCTCTGTACCAGTTGCTGAAATGGCTAGGTTGGAATTTGCAACTGTGCTCGTCACATGGACTGAAGAACCATAGAAATGTGTTCATTTTATTGACGAATCAAAATTTAACTTATTTGGTTCTGATGGGAGAAGGTTGGTTCGATGCAGCCCTAAGGAAAAATATTCTCCTCAATGCACTAAAAATAGTGTTGAGTTCAGCGGAGAGAGTGTCATGGTTTTTGGTATCATTTCATTACCTGGTACAGAGCCTCTTATTAGGCTACAAATGAACTTCATTTCCAATAGAGTATACAGTGTATCTACATTGGTTTTAAATTCTAAATGTAAACATCTTAGGAGTAGTGATGGTACTTATTGATATCTTAAGAGTAGTAGTGATGCTTCAAATGAGATCCCCGTTCTCTGTGCTGCAACTCGAAAATGGAGGCTAGGAGGGGCATGTGGATGAGCGTGGTGGAGGTGTGTCATACGAACAAGTGGCCAGTGTAGCAGCTGTTGCACATGTTTTAGCCACCGATAGGCAATCATAAACAGACCACGACGAGTACGGAGTTGGACCAAGGGCTTCCCGCATAGCAAGCGGGTACCCTCACCAGTCGGCCTCTTTGGGATGCAGCAGTATATATGGAATTACTTAGGAATCATGTTTTACTTAGCCTGAAAACTGCAATTAACCAGCCAGTTGTATTTGTCCAGGATAACGTTCCGTGTCACACAGCAAAATCTGTTAATACATTTCTATCAGAGGAGACTACTACTGTGATGAAATGGCTTGCTCAGAGCCCAGTCCTGAATTCCATAAAGAATGCATGGAAGGTATTGAATGAAAGATCTAAGACAAAGGCTCCAAGAAATGTCGATGAATCATGGAAAAATTTGAAAGAAGATTGGAAGAAAATATTTCTTGAGGATTGCCAGACTTTAATACACTTCTCTAGCAAAAGATGTTATGCTGTTGTTGAAAGTAAAGGACTACATACCGAGTACTAGTAAATGTGTAATCAATTTCTATTTTGATAGGCCATATGAATGAAACTAATGCGATTTTGTTAATCGTTCTGATCATTGGTATCACATATTTCTCAAGAGTTATACATAGTATTATAACTTCTTCAAGATTGATTGAGAGAACTCCTTATTTACAGATTATTTTATTTATATTGGTAGCCTTATTGTCCTACATTGACAGGTTCCATTATGCTTTGTTGTAAAAGTTATATCAGATTTAGATTCTGTCTTATATTCGTTCTGATATTTTTCTTGCTTCTGTATGTATGTTTTAATAAGATCTACAACTGTAAATGGAAAAGTTTTACGGCATGAATTAACCGTGAAACGAGTTGTGGGATAAATATTCGCTCTATTTATGCATGAAACTGAACTATTCTAAAGTATAGGAAGAATATACTGCCTACTTTGATTATATTGAGTCATATTTTGTGTACAGATTACACTAGATTCTTTAAGCAAATTCGCTCACTGTAGAGTATAATAGAATTTTATGAGATCATCACGCTACTTGGTTTGATATCAATTCTTACATAAAATTTTTGAATATCAATATTTTCAAATGAATATATACAGTAGAAAAGTACGTTGTACGTAAATAGAAGGAGATGTTCATAATCGAAGTTAGGGCTGTAAGTTTTACGATACTCAAGTGTAAATTAAATTGAACCAATAGGCGTAGCCCAGCTGGTTGCGACTGAAGAGCCAACATGCGCCTCTGCTGCTGGTAAAGAGAAGAGGACGTGAATAAAGAGCTAAATAAAGTGCAAGATAAAGAGCTCTTGGGTGGGTCGTCCAGAAAACAATTAGCGCGGATCACCGCAAGCCAGGGGCGCAAGTCCCTCCTAAACTGAGCTCTTGATGGAGCAGGGGGCCGTTGCAAGCGACTTGCTGATGTGAATGTTGCCCTGCAACCGACCCAAACTCCACAAATTTCGGAAATTACTTCGAAGTCGATAATTTTAGAGTACATTTCTGAAAGCCTTCGCGTTGGAAGACAATTTTGCTGCAAATTTCAGGTTTTAGTGGCGTCGTTTCAATAATTCGGTGTTTGATTGGAACAGAAGTGGCAGCCTGTCAAGGGTTGAACGAAGTTCACCTGATCAGGCCGGAAAAGTTTCTTTATCAGAAATTGCGTTCGTAAATTTGCTCGTAAGGATTCAAAATTGATCGAAGCCTTGTACTTGGGCAGGGTACGATTCTTTTACAAAATATTTTTCCCTTGTAATAACTGCTTGAAAAAACAACGAAGCGTATTCGTAATTTAATGTTTTTCAAGTGTTTGATCAGATCATTAGAAGAGATGCTTGTTACGAGCATAAAGAAGTTACAATTTCTTAATTCATCGAAGCATTGTAAAGTTAGTTAGTAAGTCAAGGTACTCTAGAATTACTGAGATTTCTTTCATATTTACAGAGGCATAAAATTTTCTTTCAAATTAGGTAAACAGTCTAAAAGTAATTAAAACATTAAGAGAATATTTTTTTTCAACAGCTCCTTCCACTGATGCTCACTTGAGTGAACACTTCTACTCCGTCTTCCTAAACACGCTCTCAAGAAATATTGAAGTATTGCCTGTGAAGGACGAACTAACACTCGTATCATTGATTCTGGCAATCATGCTTACACTTCAATTATAATTCTAAACTAGTGTTGAATTTTGATTTAGGTAATTTATAGTGTTGCAATTTTACTTATACCACTGTAAAATAATACACATTTGGTCATTCCGTCTGTCTGTCACGCTCTTAAAGACTTAGGTTGGAGAAAATTAGTCTACTGAATAACAAGGTGGGATACCATGAAATTTCATCCCTAAGTTACGATGGCAAATACAGTTTCTGGAATATATGCTCACTAGTGTACCCAGCCGTCAAAAATGATGACAGAGATTTTGTGATAATACCCGTGCCATCAAAAATGATGGCAAATACTGTTGGAAAGATATTAAATGAAATTACATATGAGAACGCAATGCATTATATTTAGTTTTAAATGTATTAAAAAAGAAAAAACATTTTAATTGAGTATATCTTTAATGACAACATTCCTAGTGAAAACTAAGACACTTAGTTTTCTACTGCTGCAATTGACTCTGCAATTCGTGTCATATTCGGGTACAATGTACTCGAATCATAGGGCAATACCCCGACGAACTCGGTATCCACGATACGAATTTGAGTATATAAGGCTCTAGATCTCTCTAATTTTTTTGAATGTGACACGAAACATATAAATAAATAAATAGATCTATAAATAAATAAAAAGACATTTAAATAAATAAATAGATAAATAAATAAATAAATATATAAATAAAAAATGCATAAACACACGACGGTCATTCTTAGTATTAGATTACTAGCCAGTTCCCGTATAAATTAGCCGATTTAGATTTGACTAATTTAAAATTATTATAAAGAGAAATGCATTACTGAAATAAGACAAATTATTGTGTTTTAAATAAATACTTTTCATTAATAGTTACAGAACTTCCATTCTGTATCTTATTTGCTGATAACATGACCGTGTAAGAGAAGAATACTAATAATGGAAAAAATTGAATATTTTATAGTGATTCGACACCTTTGGTAGCCACAATACATTGCTTATACACATGCATACCCCTTCTGATTTCAGTTCAATCATTTTTTTCAGTAATAGATAGAAAGTAATGGGATGGACACACACAGATACAGAGAGGGAGGGAGAGAGAGAGAGA
>VCRD01003406.1:36338-46843 GCA_006783055.1 Trinorchestia longiramus | reverse complement strand
GAGAGAGTCGCCAAAGTGAAATACACACATTTCGGGTGAGTCAAACGTGAAATAAGCATAGAGATATAATTTTAACTATTGTTATACAGTTCAAAGGCTGCCACGTCCTTGAGTAGGTGAGTGGTTAGAGATGAAAGTCAATTTGCCAATTCATTCATTATCTTAGTTAGTGCATCAGTTAATTCAAACCCTCGTACTCATGAATTCTTCGTTGAGTGAGTGGTTGTACATGCATGTAGGTTTAATGCATCTATACGACTACAACTGTAAGTTAATTTGTGATAAAGTAAATGCATGTGATATTACGAGACACATTCCCTTGACTGAGGTACTCTAATGACATATGTACTATGCAGTATTTTTCATGAACATGAGAAACCTTAGTTACATAGATAACTCATTTTCTTTTTTGTGTGTTGTCCAGTACTGATAGCTCTTCATTTTCTACTAAAAATTTATTTTGATGCTTCATTTAATTATTGTACTCATAATTTGTTATGATACTACATGTAATTATTATCCAAATAATTTATTATTATGCTGCACATAATTATTATACTAATAATTTGTAATGATGCTACACATTAAACTACACGAGTGAAGTAAAAGAGTTAATGTTATTCACTGCTCTAGGTTTGGAATGAAAAATCTGATGATAAGAATGAAAATAAATAAAATTATTGACAAAAATAATAATGAAGACAACAATCACAATCGAATCAACAATAATAATAATAAAGATATTGATACTTACCACAGCAGTAAGATGAAAGCAACAGCAGTAGTGATGAACTCCCGTGGTCGGAAACAATTGGAGCACAGCCGGACAAACACTCTTGCATTAACACTTTAACTGCATCTCTGATTTTGACTGTGATGCAAATGCAGGTCATAGTATCCCATATATGTTGCACGATGCTGCTTAAGTGCTAATATCTCGATAAACACTCAGGAAATTATTTCTTTAGCATTGTTTCTTGTACTTTTTAAAGCATAATAGCGTTGAAAGTGTGATGTGTGAGTTAAATTTTTAAGCCTTTTTTCCCTTAACACCAACTGTTTTCGACTTACCTCAAGAGTTGTACGCATCAACTGTTTCTGACCAGAGGGAGTAATAAGGTAACTAACGCAAGCAACATGATCCTATGCCCCGTACAGGTTGTACTCGAGCGTTGTCAACCACCCTGCCGCCAATAACCTCGCCTACACCAACCAGGCACTCAACCTCCACAACGACATGCCCCAGTACCACGAGATTCCGGGGGTGAGATACCGGGGATACTGGGGGTACTAAGAGGGGAGACGCAAGGGAGGGGGTGAGGCACAATGAAGGAGATAATCACGTCAAAATTAAAAGCAGCGGTTAAGGGAATTGGTTACAACGTTCACTTTCATCTTCTAATACCAATAAATAGTTCGATCAGTTTCAAGTGGGAACTTAAAATTATTTGAACGGTTTACCAGTTTATAATATAAGTTTGTGAAAAGAATAAGGTACTGCAAGGTCATGTGAGGTACATATCAAATAAGTTTTTAATTTCGCAAGTATATTATTGCATATTGATCTATCGTTTAATTAACTATTTGTCTAATCTCTGTGGACATAGGATAGTTAAAATTAAATCTACGGCTTTAGTTACTTTTTGTGTATCTTTTAAGATCAAAAGTGTAATTAGCATAGTACATATCACTAATTAACATCCACAGATAGAAAACAGTAAACTGAAAAATTGTTAGATTTGTTAAAAAGATTGAAACATTACTTATAAGGGGTTTTACGTAATAAGTATAACTTTTGTGGAATATTACAACCTTTTGGCCAAATGCCGAGTTGAATACTGATGCACATATGTACATGTTTTCATACAGCATTCACTTGCAATTTATATCCAAATTATTGTATGAATGGTTATTTAAAAAAATTATCATGCTTATTAAGCAATTGGCAGCAGAAATCACGTTTTTAATTAGTTTGTACATGGTGACGCTGGAGAGAAAAAGAACAAACGATGCCGCAGCATGGCGATGTTAGCGGACACCCCGATTTTACTGCAAGAGAATAAGTGTTTACTATTTTACACTGATGACCTCATTAATAGTTGAGTTTATCTGTAGTGAATTTGTTTTTCTAGCTCATATTCCTGCACATGATCAAACAACACCGTGGGGAGGGCGGGGAGACCGTCATCAGCGACGGGTTGAGCGCCGCACAGCGCATGAGGGAGCGTCACCCCCAGCAGTTCAGGACACTCGCCACAACCGACGTGTATTTCTGGGACAAAGGGCACGGCAAAGACCAAATGGAAATGCAGGAATTCTACAAAATCAGCAAGGGACCCACCATACAGTGAGTTGATACAAGCAGGTTTTGAGTGCGTGCTCTGCAGTAAATGCTACGGGGTACTGGAGAAGTGGAGTTGGGTTCGGTGGAAGGCTTCTTAGTTCACTGCCACAGGACCAGTTTTAGGGACTATTTTGGAGCGTCAGAGAAAAGGACTTTTAAAAGAGAGTTTACTTTAAAATAAGGCTTGTTTTTGAGCCCACGTAGAATCAGAACAGACGTTTAGGATCCCCAAAACATCCCACAGAACTACCTCCGTAGTTTCAGACGTTAGTTCAAAACTTGGAAGTTGGAGTTGGTGTGCGGTGATTAAAGGACTTGGTTTGGGTCCAGGCCTGGCTGTGCGTACCAGGCTCATTCCAAACCAAAGGCCCTCAGAGTTCCTAGAGCTGGAGTTCTGAGAGGTTTCAACTACATAGAATTGACAGAAGATCAGCCTTCTGGGATTGCATTTGAGGAAGGGGGGAGTAAGGATTCAAAACAACATTCTGTAAGTAAAAAGGATCTTATTCTGTAACGTCAGGTTAAATACCCTTGGGAAGAGGAAGGCAGTTGTGGAAAAAAATGCTAACGCCTCCAACGTGAGAGTTGTTGGATCATGCACAGAACCTCGACACCGAAGCTTGTCAGAACTCTTTAATTTCTGTGCAAAAATGTTACGGACTAAACTGGCTTGAATGGCAGTTCGAAAGACTGATGGAGGAAATCCTTTTCTTCACGATTCTGTAATGGTAACTTTTCTCAACTTTATCCTACCAGGATTTTTGAAATAAAATAAATGTAATTTAATTTGTGTCTAAACTTCAGGTCGTTTCGAACTTAACATCACCCGAAGCATTTTCTGAGCTTCTTTCGACTAGTTTATTTTATTTTAATGTAACTACTCTAAGACACCCGACTGAAATATAACCATGGTGGTTGACTACATGGAATCATAGACCTTAGAGGCTTTACGTGTTTTTTAGTTAAATGAATTGTTGCGGCATTAAACTGATTGCTGCAAGAAACCTCGAATTCCATAATCAACTTAACAGTTTACTATTCAATATGCCTTCAGCTAAGCTCATTTACTAGAGCTTCATTAAAATAACGTAGGTGGTCAGGTTATCTAAGCGAATAAAGAAGGGAGACCAGCATCATGTGGACTCACGTGGGTTCATTTCTTAGTTTTCCGTAGCAGAAGTAGCTAGCAAATGACTCAGGGACAACTGAAAATCACCCACCTTTTAACGAAAAAACTCACTTTTAACGAAAAAAATGATCCAGTTTAATTGGGATTAAATACCAGTGGTGATTTATCATTTAGAGCTAAGGTAAAATACCAGTGATGATTTGCCATACTTTTTATTAATATTTAGCTCATGAGATTTAATTTATTGAGAAATTATAACTTTACGTAAAATTGACGTCATGAGGTGATACGAAATTCCCATCGTTTCACATAAAAAATTGACGTGATTGTGAAATTCTACATTTCAGGCTTAACAACAAGGGCGAAGTCACCACAATCCGTTTCAATAACCAGGTGCGAGACTCTTACTTAGATCTTCCTGAAGAGAAAGTTGAGGAGTTTTATGATGCCCTTCAAATATACTTCAGGAATATGTACGAGAACAGCGTCAGCTACAAGATGAACGACGGTGAGTTCATAACTTGCTCTCTTTCTTTCTTTTTTCTTTCGCTGACTCTTCAAGTAAAAAAGTCTGTGTTCATGACCCTTCCTTATGTTTATTACAAAGAAAAAGCCTATTTTTAAAAGACTTTCGTGTGCTCACTGGACCTGAAATTTAAATTTTTTGAAAGTTGATTGTTTTGGAAGAAACACATCGAATACCAGGCATTAGGCACCAGTTACCGAGGTTATCCACATTTATTACATTTAAATATATGTTTCCAGCCAGAGTGTCTCATGAAACACTGATTTGACCACCGCATTCTTTTTTTATCTTATTAAAAGCTTATAATAAGGACAACATAACACAGCTACCGAAATACAATATCCTGATGAATGATCATAAGAACTTTGATGCTTTCAAAAAGCTTAATTTCGCCGTAGAGAATTGAATGGTCGCTGCATCGTGCAGGTGACATGACGGTGCTGGACAACCTGCGTTGCCAGCACGGCAGGGCGGCGTTTGACGGCGACATGGACGCCCGTCACCTCGTCACCACCTTCATGACCTGGGACGAGGCTGCCTGCCGTCGGCGGAGGCTTCAGGAAAAATTTCCATCGCCTTAGAAGAGAGATTCTGGGCCTCTAACGTGAGGATCGCTGCTGGGCCGTGGCAATGTTTGACGGTCGTCTCCTATACATCATCGTTCAGAAAATAAATAATTATTATAAAAGATAAGACGACATGGACTATTGTTCTAATCGATGAATTATTTTTAAAAGAATGACTTTAACTTCTAATGGAAAGTTATTTATGAGCCTTCAAATCATCAGATTGCATTTTGTGAACTGCTGCGCTTACCGACATGTATGCAGGAGCGTCAGGGCTTGAGCTGTGTTGCATCACTGGTTTAAAATTTACATCCATTGTATTATATTGTATTAAAGCAGCATAAATGCTATCAAAAGTGCATTAGTATATTAAAATGAAACCAATTACATGGAAACTGGAGCGATATTACGAAATCAGCATCTACTCTGTTAACCCTTTCGATCCGACTTCTGTTAAGCCAAGTTTTGGTGATAATGGCTTCATTAGCCCATTAATAAGATATGTGTTCCCAATTCAAAATATATTTATCGAATAAATATGTTGTTTACTGTTGGGACAAATACATTCCATTAGGATCGAAAGGATAAACGTCACCTATAACACAGACAAATAGTTGTAACAAACTACTGTGTTCGTAATCACAACCAAAAAATCATGTTCACGTGAATTGAACTCAAGAAATGCATGAAGTTGGACTACGCGTGTTTGGACGATCTGATGATCAGTTGATGCCAGCTTCATATTTTGCTGTCACAGCATTCAATCACTTCATCTCTAGTGTGACTTGCCATTTATGAAACCATTTATGACATCAATGTGGGTACGAAGTAGTTATGTAGTCGTCATGTAGTTTTTGAGACCACCGTACCAATATTGACTTGATTTTCGTGTCATTATTGATGTAAGACCTCAGTGTTACTTTTAACTTTTCCTGTAGTTGTTCATTCCTGGACTGCAAGTAAACTGATTTCGTATTTTCTATAAATAAAATGATCTAAATTGATTTCTCATTTACTTTTCTTCCACCTCACTTTTTCGACATCTCAAACGCAAGCAATAAAAATAATAGAGTAGAATTAGAAATATATTTGGAAGAAAAGTTAATTTTATCCAATTACTTTCAGCAAGAGTTAGTGTTGGGATCTTAGGGTGAAAGCAAATATTTTACTTTATTCTGCAACTTATAGACTCATTCAATGAACATACTTGATCATTTAATGCATGAACTCCACTCATTTAGTTCGTAAAATCCACTCATTTATTGCATGAACTCGACTCATTTATTTGTTTCATTATTTATGCATCCAATTATTAGGTTAAATTAGTTGCGCCATTTTAATTCTGATTGTTAAATCTTTAAGCGATTGTTAATGTATTCTACTACATTTTTGTTAATATTCTTTCAGAATACACGGAAGTTTTTGTAATATCTCCTACAAAAATAATGTGTGCTACATTTTTATACAACATCGCTGGGTTCAAAGCTGGCACCGAGCAGGAGGAAGTTCTTATTATTCTAATTTACACAAATTCCGACTAATATTGAAGTGACATTCCTGTTAAAATGAAAGTAATTAGTTACACCTATAGGAAATTACAACGCCGTTACTATTTTATATTTTGTTTACGCAAAATTTCTGCTGGAATTGACACTTGAAAAATTACTTTAGATACGAAATTAATTGAAAACTGGAACCAAGTTTGCATCTAAAGTAATTTAAATTTTAATTGATGATTTGTTAATTATCAAATGTTGCCATTAAATCACAAGGACTGAACTAATTGTTAATTTTTGGAGAACGTTAAGCAATTTGGTGTTCTGCTAGATGTGTGTAGGCACATGCAATGGGGGGCAAAACAATACAACACGTTGATTAAATTCCCAGATTGCACATTTATAGACCACGTACAATGACGAAAATTAGACTATATATGAATCATAGTGTAAAAAGGTTAATAATATATCTAAAACTGACAAATATTTAATAGAATAAACATATAGGAACGTGTATAAAAAATACGTGAATAAAAGTTTACAACACATTTCATGATATACATACATTAATAAGTCGTTGTATAGCCCTTATTATTAATTATGGGTTCGAGAACTTTATATTAGTTCACTACCAGCTCTTTAAAAGTTTCGGGCGTAATCTTATACCATGTTTCAATACAAATTTCTTTGAGTTCAATGATGTTATTGGGAACTTTTCTGCTGAATCTTCAATTTCAATTCCTTCCACAAGTTTTCGATCAGATTCATGTCCGGGGATTGACTTGGCCATTCTAAAATGTTTATTTTCTTCATCCTCAACCATTCCTTGGTTTCGCTTGCAGTATGCTTTGGATCATTGTCTTGTTGGAATTTCCATCTAAGTTTCAATTTTAACAAACGAGCAGAAGGTAGGAGTTGCTCTTCCATTATATCACGATATTTCCTGCCATTCATGGTTTCTTCAATGATGTGAAGTTTTCCTACTCCTGAGGAGCTGAAACATCCCCACACCATGATTGAACCTCCTCCAAACTTAACAGAGGGTATGGTGCACTTTGGTTTATACTCTTCGTTTTGTTGCCTCCAAACATGGTTTGTGCTGTTTCTCCCAAATAGCTCGATTTTGGTTTCATCTAACCACAGTACTGAGTTCCAAAACGCTGCTGCCTTGTTCAAATGGTCGTTAGCATACTTCACCCTGGCCTTGACGTGACGTTTCTGGAGAAGAGGTGTCCTACGAGAGGTGCGGGAGCGAAGACCTTTATGGCGTAGTACCCTGCTGATCGTGTGTTTGCCGGCTTCGATCCCAGATGCCTTGAGATTATCCTTCAATTCTTCACGAGTAGTTTGAGGCCTGATAGTGATACCAGTAATTTTAAGAAAAGATGTTTCTAGATAGTGATACCAGTAAGTTTAAGTAAATAGGTTTGTAGATAGTGATACCAGTAAGTTTAAGTAAATAGGTTTGTAGATAGTGATACCAGTAAGTAACAAATAATGCATAAATCAGAACATAAAAACTTAATTTTCAGGCTTCGCTTCACTGTGATATCATCAAACTCTTGAAACCACACGTCTTTTCAATGTAGAAATCTGCAGATAGTACTTTGCGGCATAATTTTAAACAGTTATGTATGATATCTCTACAGTCCCTTACGCACTCTCATTCAGGTAATAATCCTAATACATTTCTTAAGAATGCAGAATTTTTAAGGTGATGCTCAAATGATGGCGAATAATTCATACGTTGCTGAAATACGATCAATTTATCGTAAGATTCAGGCCCACATTCACAATCAGGCGTAATGATCAACTGCAGTTTAGTTTGATCTTGATTTCATTTAGTCGGAGGTTCCACAAATTTATGAGTTTGTTTTCTCAGAGAGAAGTATGAGGACTCCTAAATCTGCCATTTCCCATAGAACTATTCTCGGAGTCGGACTGTAAATCTATTCGTAGTCTCCAAGCTCGCAGTTTGAATTGTAAGGCGTCGGAAGACATGATAGATGAAGCCTCTGGTCAAGTCCCTGCAAGTTTGAGCATAAACCCCAGCCACGTCTGACTGCCAGCCGACCAAAGTGTACCTGACGTGCTGCCCTCGAATTTAATGGAGAAATATACACTGGGAGACTGTGAATGAAGCGCCAAGAACAGCTGACAAAAAGGATTTTACGCACAACTTCGGAGTTATGAACGCCGACCTTTTACGTGTGTGGTAGATGAACTCATTGCACACGTGTATAATAGTATTTAGAGTGTGTGGGCTTTGAAAGGCTCTTTTTAAAGTTAAATTGAATGTCCTCAATCATGATAAAATAACTTGAAGTGTTTAAAGAAATTAGAGTTTTGGCATAATTATAGTGCAGAACTAGAGAGTACGTCTGTTCCTATATTTTTATTCTGTATTTTCTGCCCTAAACGTAGCTAGGAATGACATAAAACAGCGTTCGTACCGCGGCAGGACTTGGTTAAATATTATTTAAAAAAACATAGAAAAAGGAGGCCAATGAAGATATTAAAACCTAGAAACACAGCGATTCATTACTAAAATAAGAGCATATGAGGCCATATTTTTTTATAAATGGAAAGTACATTAAATCAAGATAATAAAATAAACGAGGGAAGTTTAAAAAATAATTAACAGAAGTGGGAGAGATAATTTTTCCTAGCAAATAGGGCGGGAAGAAACTCATAATATAAGCATTGACTTTGAGACTGAGATGCAAGAAATTTATGAGAAAACACTAAAGAAAGAAAACGAAAGATTGATTTTAAAACATTTAAGGTATTTCACGCTGCACGCAGTATTTAGTAAAGACAATCTTCACATTTATGCCTCAAATCCGAGTGATGTGAAATTAGAATACTGGGAAAAGTTCGGCTTATCTGGGCAGAAAGTTTAACCACAATTGAAAATTGACTAAAGAGTTTTCTTTAAAACTAAGCATGTTCTTTTGAAGTGTTTATAAGTGAACTGCAACAGTATACACTCTTGCACTCCTCTCAAGGCTATAGATATTTAAAAAAGTTTTATAGTCGTCTGCTATAGTGCGTAGAAAGCACAGGAGCGTTCATAATAAATTGGTTAACTAAGAAAATAATGAACCTAAATGAAACATCGAATATTAATGAACAGTGAACTATGAAAGAAAGCGAAAACAAAGATAAAAACGAGTTATAGAAGCAATATAGCTAAGCGTGAAACAAAACAGAGTAGAATAGAATATGGTCACAGGAACGAGCCGTTTGGTCTGTTCCTGCGTTGCTATTCTAGTCCTATGCCGTCTAAAATAAAGGCAGCAAGCATGTACAGACACCTTAATCACAGAAGTAAGAACAAGAACGCTTGTGTGAACAGGAAGAACGGTCTGGAAAACAGGCAGGCTAGTACAGGGTGCAGCAACATTACTTCCTTTTTCCCAAAGAAAAATGCCTTTATAAAATGGAATTCATGTGACCACACCCAGGACATATCAGACAAGTGACATAACAATTAGGTAGCTTTTTTAAGAGGTGGAGACCAAAATGTTCTGTCTTTGTCGTTTGAAAACAATAACACAAGACAGGCAGCACTACCAGAGGGATTTACCTCGATATTGCCCTCGAAAAAATATAATACTAAGAATAAAGTTACGGGCTTAGTCACTGGACTACACATGGGGGATAATGTTTTCAAAGATAACCACTTTAGTCTGTCTTATAGGGCAGGTGTTGTGCGCAAATATTGGGATAACATATGAAGTTCAATAACACACTAAATTTTAATTATACTGTATGCTTAGGTGCAATTTTATTGTGTTACATCATTTTTAGACTTTACAGCCATCCATGCACACAGAGATATACTCGCAGATGTAAATGTACGTATATAGATACGTATTGATATGTATGTACATAGATGTATGTGAATGAAAGTGTAAATAAATTAGTAAATACGCAGAACACAGAAATATGTAACGTACCGTGGGGAGCAAAATAATACAACACGTTGATTAAATCGCCAGATTGCACCTTTATAGACCACATAGAATTACGAAAATTGGATTATATATAAACGACAGTATAAAAAGGTTAATAATATATCTGAAACCTTACAAATATTTAATAAAAAAAATGTATAGGAAGATGTATAACAAATACGTTCACATGAGTTTGCAACACCCGACTTTTTTGTTAATATTATTCATGAAAATTATTATAGGATTATTCCAGAACGTTTTAATGCATTCTACCATTTGGCAACCGAAATTTCGTTAGCATTCATCTCCAATAACGTGTCATTGGTACAGCAGCTCTCATTCTGAAACGTCGTAAGCATGAGTAAGAGTAAGGACATCTGTCAAGATCTTCGCAAACGTATTCAGGAGGTCCATAATGAAGGTTTGGGATATCAGAAGATAAGTACACAACTGTGAGTACCTATAGTCTCGGTTGGAACCGTAAT
>VCRD01003406.1:5037-25733 GCA_006783055.1 Trinorchestia longiramus | reverse complement strand
GAGTCAAACGTGAAATAAGCATAGAGATATAATTTTAACTATTGTTATACAGTTCAAAGGCTGCCACGTCCTTGAGTAGGTGAGTGGTTAGAGATGAAAGTCAATTTGCCAATTCATTCATTATCTTAGTTCGTGCATCAGTTAAATCAAACCCTCGTACTCACCAATTCTTCGTTGAGTGAGTGGTTGTACATGCATGTAGGTTTAATGCATCTATACGACTACAACTGTAAGTTAATTCATGATAAAGTAAATGCATGTGATATTACGAGACACATTCCCTTGACTGAGGTACTCTAATGACATACGTACAATGCAGTATTTTTCATGAACATGAGAAACCTTAGTTACATAAATAACTCATTTTTTGTGTGTTTTCCAGGACTGATAGCTCTTCAGTTTGTACCAATATTTTTTTTTGATGTTGCATTTAATTATTGTACTCATAATTTATTATGATACTACTTGTAATTATTATCCAAATAATTTATTATTATACTGCACATAATTATTATACTAATAATTTGTAATGATGCTACACATTAAACTACACGAGTAAATTAAAAGAGTTAATGTTATTCACTGCTCTAGGTTTGGAATGGAAAATCTGATGATATGAATGAAAAGAAATAAAATTATTGACAAAAATAATAATGAAGACAACAACAATCACAAATGAATCAACAATAATAATAATAACAATACAGATACTTACCACAGCAGTAAGATGAAAGCAACAGCAATAGTAATGAACTCCCGTGGTCGGAAACAGTTGGAGCACAGCCGGACAAACACTCTTGCATTAACACTTTAACTGCATCTCTGAGTTTGACTGTGATGCAAATGCAGGTCATAGTATCCCATATATGTTGCACGATGCTGCTTAAGTGCTAATATCTCGAAAAACACTCAGGAAATTATTTCTTTAGTATTGTTTCTTGTACTTTTTAAAGCACAATAGCGTTGAAAGTGTGATGTACGAGTTAAATTTTAATGCTTTTTTCCCTTAACACCAACTGTTTCCGACTTACCTCAAGAGTTGTACGCACCAACTGTTTCTGACCAGAGGGAGTAATAAGGTAACTAACGCAAGCAACATGATCCTGTGCACCGTACAGGTTGTACTCGAGCGTTGTCAACCACCCTGCCGCCAATAACCTCGCCTACACCAACCAGGCACTCAACCTCCACAACGACATGCCCCAGTACCACGAGATTCCGGGGGTGAGATACCGGGGATACTGGTGAGATACCGGATCAGTACTAAGGGGGGAGACGCAAGGGAGGGAGTGAGGCACAATGAAGGAGATAATCACGTCAAAATTAAAGGCAGCGGTTAAGGGAATTGGTTACAACGTTCACTTTCATCTTCTAATACCAATGAATAGTTCGATCAGTTTCAAGTGGGAACTTCAAATTATTTGAACGGTTTACCAGTTTATAATATAAGTTTGTGAAAAGAATAAGGTACTGCAAGGTCATGTGAGGTACATATCAAATAAGTTTTTAATTTCGCAAGTATATTATTGCATATTGATCTATCGTTTAATTAACTATTTGTCTAATCTCTGTGGACATAGGATAGTTAAAATTAAATCTACGGCTTTAGTTACTTTTTGTGTATCTTTTAAGATCAAAAGTGTAATTAGCATAGTACATATCACTAATTAACATCCACAGATAGAAAACAGTAAACTGAAAAATTGTTTAATTTGTTAAAAAGATTGAAACATTACTTATAAGGGGTTTTACGTAATAAGTATAACTTTGGTTGAATATAACGACCTTTTGGCCGAATGCCGAGTTGAATACTGATGCACATACATGTTTTAATACAGCATTCACTTGCAATTTAGTTCCAAATTATTGTATGAATGGTTATTCAACAAATTTATCATGCTTATTAAGCAATTGGCAGCAGAAATCCCGTTTTTAATTAGTTTGTACATGGTGACGCTGGAGAGAAAATGAACAAACGATGCCGCAGCATGGCGATGATAACGGACATCCCGATTTTACTGCAGGAGAATAAGTGTTTACTATTTTACATTGAAGACCTCATTAATAGTTGAGTTTATCTGTAGTTAATTTGTTTTTCCAGCTCATATTCCTGCACATGATCAAACAACACCGTGGGGAGGGCGGGGAGACCGTCATCAGCGACGGGTTGAGCGCCGCACAGCGCATGAGGGAGCGTCACCCCCAGCAGTTCAGGACACTCGCCACCACCGACGTGTATTTCTGGGACAAAGGGCAGGGCAAAGACCAAATGGAAATGCAGGAGTTCTACAAAATCAACAAAGGACCCACCATACAGTGAGTTGATACAAGCACGTTTTGAGTCCGTGCTCTGCAGTAAATGCTACGGGGTACTGGAGAAGTGAAGGTGGGTTCGGTGGAAGGCTTCTTAGTTCACTGCCACAGGACCAGTTTTAGGGACTATTTTGGAGCGACGGAGTAAAGGACTTTTAAAAGAGAGTTTACTTTGAAAAAAGCCTGTTTTTCAGCCCACATAGAATCAGAGCAAACGTTTAGGATCCCCAAAACATCCCACAGAACTACCTCCGTAGTTTCAGACGTTAGTTCAAAACTTGGAAGTTGTAGCTGGTTTGCAAAGATTAAAGGGGTTGGTTAGCGTCCAGGCGTGGCTGTGCTTACCAGGCTCATTCCAAACCAAAGGCCTTCAGAGATCCTGGAGCTGGAGTTCTGAGAGGTTTCAACTACATAGAATTGACAAAAGATCAGCCTTCTGGGATTGCATATAAGGAAAGAGGGAATAAGGACTTAAAACAACATTCTGTAAGTAAAAAGGATCTTATTCTGTAACGTCAGTTTAAATGCCCTTGGGAAGAGGAAGGCAGTTGTGGAAAAAAAGCTAACGCCTCCAACGTGAGAGTTGTTGGATCATGCACACAACCTCGACACCGAAGCTTGTCAGACCTCTTTAATTTTTGTGCAAAAATGTACGGGCTAAACTTGCTTTAAAGGCAGTTCGAAAGACTGATGGAGGAAATCCTTTTCTTCACGATTCTGTAATGGTAACTTTTCTCGACTTTATCCTACCAGGATTTTTGAAATAAAACAAATGTAATTTGATAATTGTCTAAACTTCAAGTCGTTTCGAACTAAACATCACCCGAAACATTTTCTGAGCTTCTCTCGACTTGTTTCTTTTATTTTTCTTTAATGTAATTACTTTAAGACACCCGACTGAAATATGACAATGGTGGTTGACTCAATGGAATCACAGATCTTAGACACTTTACGTGTTTCTTATTTAAATTAATTGTTGCGGCATTAAACTGATTGCTGCACGAAACCTCGAATTCCATAATCAACTGAACAGTTTACTATTCAATATGCTTTCAGCTAAGCTCATTTTCTAGAGCTTCATTAAAATAACGTAGGTGGTCAGGTTATCTTAGCGAATAAAGAAGGGAGACCACCATCACGTAAATTCACGTGGGTTCATTTCTTTGTTTTCCGTCAGAAGTAGCTAGCAAATGAACTGAAAATCACCCACCTTCCATCGAAAAAAACTCACTTTTAACGAAAAAAACGATCCAGTTTAATTGGGATTCAATACCAGAGGTGATTTATCATTTAGAGCTAAGGTAATATACCAGTGGTGATTTGCCATACATTTTAATAATATTTAGTTCATGAGATCTCATTGATTCAGAAATTATAACTGTTAATTATAACAATGTAAAATTGACGTCAAGAAGTGATACAAAATTCTCATCGTTTCACATAAAAAATTGACGTGAGTGTGAAATTTTACATTTCAGGCTTAACAACAGGGGCGAAGTCACCACAATCCGTTTCAATAACCAGGTGCGGGACTCTTACTTAGATCTTCCTGAAGAGAAAGTTGAGGAGTTCTATGATGCCCTTCAAATATACTTCAGGAATATGTACGAGAACAGCGTCAGCTACAAGATGAACGACGGTGAGTTCATAACTTGCTCTCTTTCTTTCTTTTTTCTTTCGCTGACTCTTCAAGTAAAAAAGTCTGTGTTCATGACCCTTCCTTATGTTTATTACAAAGAAAAAGCCTATCTTTAAAAGACTTTCTTCCGCTCACTGGACCTGAAATTTAAATTTTTTGAAAGTTGGTTGTTTTGGAAGAAACACATCGAATACCAGGCATCAGGTACCAGTTACTGAGTTTATCCACATTTATTACATATAAATATATTTCTCAACCAGAGCGTCTCTTGAAAGACCGATTAGACCACCGCATTCTTTTTTTTATCTTATTAAAAACTTATAAGAAGGACAATATAACACAGCTACCGAACTACAATATCCTGATGAATGATCATAACAACTTTGATGCTTTCAAAAAGCTTAATTTCGCCGTAGAGAATTGAATGGTCGCTGCATCGTGCAGGTGACATGACGGTGATGGACAACCTGCGTTGCCAGCACGGCAGGGCGGCGTTTGACGGCGACATGGACGCCCGTCACCTCGTCACCACCTTCATGACCTGGGACGAGGCTGCCTGCCGTCGGCGGAGGCTTCAGGAAAAATTTCCATCGCCTTAGAAGAGAGATTCCGGGCCTTTAACGTAAGGATCGCTGCTGGGCCGTGGCAATGTTTGACGGTCGTCTCCTATACATCATCGTTCAGAAAATAAATAATCATTATAAAAGATAAGACGACATGGACTATTGTTCTAATCGATGAATTATTTTTAAAAGAATGACTTTAACTTCTAATGGAAAGTTATTTATGAGCCTTCAAATCATCAGATTGCATTTGGTGAACTGCTGCGCTCACCGACATGTATGCAGGAGCGTCAGGGCTTGAGCTGTGTTGCGTCACATGTTTAAAATTTACATCCATTGTATTATATTGTATTAAAGCAGCATAAATGCTATCAAAAGTGCATTAGTATATTAAAAGGACAACAATTACATGAAAACTGGAGCGATATTATGAAATCAGCATCTACTCTGTTAACCCTTTCGATCCGACTTCTGTTCAGCCAAGTTTTGGTGATAATACCTTCATTAGCCCATTAATAGGATATGTGTTCCCAATTCTAAATATATTTATCGAATAAATATGTTGTTTACTGTTGGGACAAATACATTCCATTAGGATCGAAAGGATAAACGGCACCTATAACACAGACAAATAGTTGTAACAAACTACTGTGTTCGTAATCACAACCAAAAAATCATGTTCACGTGAATTGAACTCAAGTAATGCATGAAGTTGGACTACGCGTGTTTGGACGATCTGATGATCAGTTGATGCCAGCTTCATATTTTGCTGTCACAGCATTCAATCACTTTATCTCTAGTGTGACTTGCCATTTATGAAACCATTTATGACATCAATGTGGGTACGAAGTAGTTATGTAGTCGTCATTTAGTTTTTGAGACCACCGTACATGATCTTCGTGTCATTATTGATGTAAGACCTCAGTGTTACTCTTAACTTTTCTTGTAGTTATTCATTTCTGTACTACAAGTAAACAGATTTCGTATTTTCTATAAATAAAATGATCTAAATTCATTTCTCATTTACTTCACTTTTTCTTTACTTTTTAGACATCTCAAACGCAAGCAATAAAAATAATAGTGTAAAATTAGAAATTTATTTCGAAAAATGTTAATTTTATCCAACTACTTTCAGCAAGAGTTAGTGTTTGGTTCTAAGTGTGAAAGCAAATATTTTACTTTTTTCTGCAACTTATAGACTCATTCAATGAGTAGACTTAATTATTCAATGCATGAACTCCACTCATTTAATACGTCAAGTCCACTCATTTATTGTATGAACTCCACTCATTTATTTGTTTCATTAATTATGCATCCAATTATAAGGTTAAATTAGTTGCGCCGCATCTATTCCGATTGTTCAATCTATGAGCGATTCTTTATGTATTCTACTACATTTTTGTTAATATTCTATCAGAATTCACAGAAGTTTTTGTAATATCTCCTCCAAAAATAATGTGTGCTACATTTTTATACAACGTCACTGGGTTCAAAGCTGACACCGAGCAGCAAGAAGTTTTTATTATTCGAATTTACTCAAATTCCGACTAATATTGGAGTGACATTCCTGTTAAAATGAAAGTAATTAGTAACACCTATAGGAAATTACAACACCATTACTTTTTTATATTTTGTTTACGCAATATTCCTGCTGGAATTGACACTTGAAAAATTACTTTAGATACGAAATTAATTGAAAACTGAAACTAAATTTGCATCTACAATAATTTCAATTTTATTTGATGATTTGTTAATTATCAATGTTGTAAACGTAATCACAAGGACTGAAATAATTGTTAATTTTTGGTGAACGTCAAGCAATGTGGTGTTTAGGTAGATGTGTGTAGGAACATACAAAGGGGGCAAAATAATACAACACGTTGATAAAATCCCCAGATTGCACAGTTATAGACGAAGCACAATTACCATAATTAGACTATATATGAATAATAGTATAAAAAGGTTAATAATATATCTAAAACCCAGAAATATTTACTAGAATATACATATAGGAAGATGTATAATAAATACGTGAACAAAAGTTAACAACACATTTCAAGATATATGTACATACATTAATACTTCGTTGTATAGCCCTTATTATTAACTATGGCTTCGAGACGTTTATAGTAGTTCACTACCAACTTTTTACAAGTTTTGGGCGTAATCTTATTCCATTCTTCAATACAAATTTCTTTGAGTTCAGTGATGTTATTGGGACCTTTCTGCTGAATCTTCAATTTCAATTCCCTCCATAAGTTTTCGATCGGATTCATGTCCGGGGATTGACTTGGCCTTTCTAAAATGTTTATTTTCTTCATCCTCAACCATTCCTTGGTTTCGTTTGCAGTATGCTTTGGATCGTTGTCTTGTTGGAATTTCCATCCAAGTTTCAATTCTAAAAAACGAGCAGAAAGTAGGAGTTGCTCCTTCAGTATATCACGATATTTCCTTCCATTCATGGTTCCTTCAATGATGTGAAGTTTACCTACCCGTGATGAGCTGAAACATCGCCACACCATGATTGAGCCACCACCAAACTTAACAGTGGGTATGGTGCACTTGGGTTTATACTCTTCGTTTTGATGCCTCCAAATATGGTTTGTGCTGTTTCTCCCAAATAGTTTGATTTTGGTTTCATCTGACCACAGTACTGAGTTCCAAAATGCTGCTGGCTCCTTCAAAACGTCGTTGGCATACTTCAGCCTGGCCTTGACGTTACGTTCCTGGAGAAGAGGTGTCCTACGAGAGGTGTAGTAGCGAAGACCTTCACGGTGAATTGCCCTGCTGATCGTGTGTTTGCTGGCTTCGACTCCAGATGCCTTGAAATAATCTTTCATTTCTTCACGAGTATTTTGAAGCCTCCGCACTACTGTTCAGATCAATTTTCTAGTAGTACGGTCGTTAACCCTTCGTGGACGGCCAGATTGCAGCTTGCTGAGAGTCGTATCCTGACATTTTCACTTACGTATTATGGTTCCAACCGAAGCCATAGGAACAGACAGTTGTGCACTTATCATCCGATATGGCAAGCCTTAATTATGGAGTTCCACACTACGTTTGCGAAGATCTTGGCTGATGTCCTTATTCATACCCATACTTACGACGTTTCAGAACGAGAGCTACTGTATTAATGACACGTTATTGGAGATGAATGCTGATGAAAGTTCGGTTGCCAAATAGTAGAATGTATTAGAACATTCGAAAATAATCCTAAAATAATTTTCATGTATAATATCCAGAAAAAAATTGGAGTATTGTAAACTTTTGTTCACGTATATACTATACTCGTATATGTTCCTATACATTTTTTATAATAAATATTTGTGTGATTTAGATATATTATTACCCTTTTTATACTATTGTTTATATATAGTCCAATTTTCGTGATTGTACGTGGTCTATAAATGTGCAATCTGACGATTTAATCAACGTGTTGTATTACTTGGCCCCCACTGTACATCATGTAGGTGTGTAAATAGGTTTGTAGATACAGATAGCAGTAAGTAACTAATAATGCATAAATCAGAATAAAAAACTTAAGTTCAGGCTTCACTCAATTGTGATATCGTCAAACCTTTGAAACCACACGTATTTTCAGTGTAGAAATTAGCTGATTGTACTTTGAGGCATTATTTTAAACAATTATGTATGATATCTCTACAGTCCCTTACGCACTCTCATTCAGTTAATAATCCTAATACATTTCTTAAGAATGCAGAATTTTTAAGGTGATGCTCAAATGATGGCGAATAATGCATACGTTGCTGAAATACGATCGATTTATCGTAAGATTCAGGCCCACATTCACAATCAGGCGTAATGATCAACTGCAGTTTAGTTTGATCTTGATTTCATTCGGTAGGAGGTTCCACAAATTTACGAGTTTGTTTTCTCAGATAGAAGTATGAGGACTCCTAAATCTGCCATTTCCCATAGAACTATTCTCGGAGTCGGACTGTAAATCTATTCGTAGTCTCCAAGCTCGCAGTTTGAATTGTAAGGCGTCGGAAGACATGATAGATGAAGCCTCTGGTCAAGTCCTTGCAAGTTTGAGCATAAACCCCAGCCACGTCTGACTGCCAGCCGACCAAAGTGTACCTGACGTGCTGCCCTCGAATTTAATGGAGAAATATACACTGGGAGACTGTGAGGGAAGAGCCAAGAACAGTTGACAAAAAGGAGTTTACGCCCAATTTCGGAGTTATGAACGCCGAGCTTCTACGTGTGTGGTAGATGAACTCATTACACACGTGTAGGATTTAGTGTCCGTGGGCTTTGAAAGGCTCTCTTTAAAGTTAAATTGAATGTCATTAATCATGATAAAATAACTTGAAGCATTTAAAGAAATTAAAGTTTTGGCATATTTATAGTGCAGAACTAGAGAGCACGTCTGTTCCTATGTTTTTATTCTGTATTTTCTGCCCTAAACTTAGCTAGGAATGACATAAAACAGCGTTCGTACCACGGTAGGCCTTGGTTAAAGATTATTTAAAAAGACAGAGAGAAAGGAGGCCAATGAAGATATTAAAACCTAGAAACACAGCGATTTATTACAAAAATAGGAGCATATGAGGATATCTTTTTTATTAAGAGAAAGTACATCCAATCAAGATAAATAGAATAAACGAGGGAAGTTTAAGAAACAATTAACAGAAGTGGGAGAGATAATTTTTTCTCGCAAATGTGGCGGGAAGAAACTTATAATATAAGCATTAACTTTACGACTTAGATGCAAGATATTTAAGAGAAAACTCTAAAGAAAGAAAACGAAAGATTGGTTTTGAAAAATTTAGAGTTTTCTCGCTGCACGCAGCATTTAGTGCAGACAATCTTAACATTTATGCCTCAAATCCGAGTGATGTGAAATTAGAAATCTGCGAAAAGTTCGGCTTATCTGGGCAGAAAGTTTAACCATAATTGAAAATTGAGTAAAGAGTTTTCTTTAAAACTAAGCGTGTTCTTTTGAAGTGTTTATAAGTGAACTGCAACAGTATACACTCTTGCACTCCTCTCAAGGCTATAGATATTTTAAAAAGTTTTATAGTCGTGTGCTATAGTGCGTAGACAGCACAGGAGCGTCCATCATGAATTGGTTAATTAGGAAAATAATGAACTTAAATGAAACATCAAATATTAATGAACAGTGAGCTATAAAAGAGAGCGAAAACAAGGATGAAAACGAGTTATAAAAACAACATAGCTAAGCGTGAAACAAAACAGAGTAGAATAGAATATGGTCACAGGAACGAGCCGTTTGGTCTGTTCCTGCGTTGCTATTCTAGTCCTATGCCGTCTAAAATAAAGGCAGCAAACATGTACAGACACCTTAATCACAGAAGTAAGAACAAGAACGCCAGTGTGAACAGAAAGAACGGTCTGGAAAACATGGAGGCTAGTACAGGGTGTGGCAACATTACTTCCTTTTTTCCAAAGAAAAATGCTTTTAAAATAAGGAAGACATGTTACCTCACCCAGGACATATCAGACAAGTGACATAACAATTAGGTAGTTTTTTTAAGAACTGAAGACCAAAATGTTCTGTCTTTGTTGTTTGGAAACAATAACACAAGACAGGCAACACTACCAGAGGGATTTAACTTGATATTGCCCTGGAAAAAATCCATTACTAAGAATGAAGTTACGGGCATAGTCACTGGACTACACAGGGGGATAATGTTCTCAAACATAACACTTTTAGTCTATCTTATAGGGCAGGTGTTGTGTGCAAATATTGGGATAACGTATGAGGTTCATTAATATACTAAATTTAAATTATACTGTATGGTTAGGTGCAATTTTATTGCGTTACATCATTTATAGACTTTACAGTCATCCGTGCACATTGCATGCACACAGGGATATACTTGCAGATGTAAATGTGAATAGAATGAGGCTATAGGAACGAACCTTCTGGCCCATTCTCGGGTCGGATAATTACTTCGATAATTATTCGGTTGTTTTTACCCAAGTCCCATGCCGTATTTCTAGCCGCGTCAACCATGTCGGCAGCGGGATTCGAACCCGGGTCTTCCCGCTCGAAAGCAGATTCGCTCACCAGTCGACCAAGCTGGTGATTAAGTATATAGATACGTATTTATATGTACGTACATAGATGTATGTGAATGAAAGTGTAAATAAATTAATAAATATGTAGACCAGAGAAATATGTAATGTATATGGATTAAGCACTTTAGGAATACAATATTTAAATGTAGAGAGGACGAGGGAAGCCTTCAGTTAAGAAGTAGATATGTTGGGAGATGACCGGAAATATTTTATGATTCGCTTCTGATATAGCGGTTTTTTATAATAAATAAGCTATGTATGTGCAGCAGAGGGAACTCTAAATCTGTCATGAAGGCAACAGCGTCAATAAGAGTACGGGGCAAACAAAGTAAGGAAAATAGATGATTATTGAAAGAGACGAAATCAAACGTACTTATTGCAAGATTGAGTGAATATTGTTAAACATTTGAATGGTGGAAGTTTAATTTGAGGGTAGTGGAAAAACAAAAAAAGCTTTCTTTCATGGTAGGAAAAGAGAAGGGTACACAAGTTCATACTCTTCCCATTAGGCAATTCATAAAATATTAATGGAAATCATAGACAGATATTTTTGCCTCTGACTTAACCGCCCTCCTAGACAGCATTTTTGAAAATTCATTTGAATTAAACTTTAAGGAGCAAGGATGTGATTACCAGCTGCTGTGTCTCGAGAAGAGATTTAAAATTGAGTCAACAAGACAGACTTTTGGAAAAATACAGAGCTCCAAAGACTCTTCAGGCTGAAAATTGAAACGCAAAGTGACGGTGAGTTAGGAAACCCTCGGCACGATGACTGAACAAACAAAACTGCTTCATTCCTCAGCAAGAGAATAAAAAACACACGTCGCCCATGTGTGTGCGTGTGTGGAGAAATGAACACTCCGGCATTAAACATGATGCTTCACATGTGGGAGCGGGATTTGAATGTGTCACTGAGGTGTCATTAACGCAAATAAATTCATGTTTGAGGCGCACGCATGAGTGCGTGTCGTCGGTTTGCGTTCGAAGTTCCATCTCGGTGCATAGCAGCGGTGGTCCCACGGCTCGAAATACGAGTCCTTCTTTGAGGGGAACATTAAGTGCCTTCATCCAGGGGTCCAATTCTAGAGAAGAGAGGAGAGGTAGTAGTCGGCACTTCACGAGGTGCTCTTGCCCTCCCTCGATGGAGGGAACTGTCCCCTCCATCGAGGGAATATTTCCTGCTGAAACAAGTGTGAAGAGTACAGATACATATATACAGCCCAAACTAGTAGTATGGATACTAAACAGCGACCCTAAAACTCACCTATGCCCAGACTCAATTTATTGTAAATAAATATTAATGCTTGCGTACGTTCCTTAATTTCTGTTGAATTCAGTGAAAGATTAATATATTTTTTGTTCTATTCATCATTTAAGACATGGGAAATTGTTTGTACTAGAAAAATATTTCCAGATTCACAATAAATAATTAAATATTCAGTTAAACTTGAACTCTTCAAAATATTCGTAACTGAAATACCTATGTTTTAAAGAAGAAAAATATTATTTCCGAGCGAGAAAACCTCTCGCAGTACAACTTTTGTTTTGCAATATGACATATTTTCACATTTTTAATGAAGTTATATGAATAAATCCATGTATTTATACTTCCACACTCTTATTCATGACATTAACTATTCTTCACGTCATTATCTTCTATATAAAATTGCATCTGCAATAGAACCGTGTGAACCATGCAGCATGTCTGTATAACTCACATGCAAACATCGACCGGACGGAAGACGACATTATATTCGTGTTGCTCACAGCTCATAAACGAGCTGCATCTAATTTCTCCCCCTGCACCAAGATTTCAATGAGAATTAAAGCGTAAAGTTTTTTTATGTTCAAGACTTGGTCGTTGTAGCGCTTCGGAGGACAACGCAACGAGACCCTCTGCGGTCCCAAAGCAACTCGGTTTTCCTTGTGATATTCCTACGAGAATTCCCTTGTGTCATTCCTTCCCCTTGCGTTATTCCTGCGGGAATTACGAGCGTTCCTTGTATGCCTCGAGGCGGTTTGGTTCCCAGCTCGCACACACAACGGGTTTCGTGAACAGCTGCTCTACTATCGTCCAGATGTTAGAAAACGAGCGTTTTAGTCAGTGCGAGGCTTGCTGAAATATCGATAATGCCCCAGGCTTATCTCCTTAGATCCTGTCGCGACGAGAGGGAAGATAAGAACACTTTGAATTTACGTCAGTTTTCGTTTAAAAAACTTAGTGTTTTAGCAGGAGTTATTGAATTGATGATCGAAATTGCTGTAAAAATGGGGTTCTGCCACTAGCAAGCTAAACTATAAAGACAATAACACTCCTTGGTCTTTATTATTGAATAATAAAAAATAAACATGAAATTTTCCTTTGTTATCTTGAAAGTACAGATGTAGGGTTGATTTATGCTAAACCTCATGAATATTTCCGAAAAATAAACTTAGATTTGAAAGACATGACACTTGACGTGGAATAAGCAACTTTTGTCGCCATTAACGAAGCTGTCGCAATCCAGGACGTCAATAGCTTCGTTATTTTCAGAATTTTTTAAAGATCTTATTCAAAAATGAAAAACTCAGAATTGAAAATGTTGCAACACAAATTGGTGCAACACAAAGTAATGCAGCACAATCACTGCATCACTCTAGCAAAATTAATTAAAATTACTTGTAACTATTTGTACAGGAGTACTACGATACAACTCTCGTAATAAAATTTAGTTGCTTCTCAAAACACATTTCAGAAAAATACAAATCAATATTTTTTCACTAATAAACAGTCTTTTTTCTGATTTAGGCAGGAATTGAAGAACTCTCATGTGGTGAGGTTCTGTTTGCAGATGAGTAAAAATCTGCGGAGATTGCTTGCCGCGGTTGAAATTTGTTTAAGTTCAAGTCATTTACTGGCAGCGATAAGCGAGGTTAGTAGAATTAAAGAGGGGGAATTGGTTGTGAAATATACTGTAAAAGTTCCAGGAAAATGAATAAATCAACCATAATGGCATTTGAAAATGATGATACTATGCATAGTATGTACATTAATATTATCGACTAAATAAATATATACGAGTATTTCAATTGGCCATCGCTGTTCGAATAACTGTCTGGTAGGTTCAATAATTCCGACACAGTTGTTCTTTCTCGGAGCGAGCATATAGAAACACTGGGACTCTTTAATTGAGTAAAAGTAAGGAAGGACCACTCTAATATATAATAACATCATCATCAAAAGATCAGCATTTTCAAGTCCTTTACAAAATAGTTTTAGATTCGTTTCTTACCTTAAGTTTATGTTGAGTTGCTTCTTATGCTTTGTTCACAAAATTTAACAGTTGACCCTGCTGTTATGTTATCTACCATAAAATATCTACAATATTTACCACAAAAACAGTTTTACACCATATTTTTACAACATTTACTCCTTGTTAAAATTTCTCAACAAGACACTGTTTTTTCTTTTATCTTTCTCACATGCCAATAAAATTATCTTAACGCACAGGTATAAATGGATTTCTACATTACATTTCTAGTGTATTTCTTACTGTGCCTGCCGTGGCCACGTCGTCCTGCACGTTAGTCTACATACATCACCTGTCGCACATTCATCATTTTCTAGCCGGAATGCGATTCTTTCTTCGTTAACGTGGTTCCTGTCCTTGCACATTCCAGGCTGCATTCCCGAGAGGTAATGAGCGATGACCTTCAAGATGAGGGTCATGCTTGAGAGTCTTGGTCTCCCCTCGTCACAGAGTACGCCTTGGTTTCCCAAGTCACAGAGCACGTCAAGGGTTTCCTTCATCACAGATCATATCAGACCTCTCCTCGTCACAGAGCACATCAGGTATACCTTCGTCACAGAGCACATCAGGTCTCTCCTCGTCACAGAGCACATCAGGTCTCTCCTCATCACAGAGCACGTCAAGGGTTTTCCTCGTCCCAGAGCAAATCAGGTCTCTCCTCGTCACAGAACATGTCAAGGGTTTCCCTCGTCACAGCACGGTCAGGTCCCACTAACTCGTCCTGCCTCTCGTTCCTCGCTCTTCACTCCCACGAGAAACGAAAGAATGGACCGCTCGGCTCGCCCCTGTCGCCATATTCCCTCCTAAGTAACGCAAATAGTAGTAACGTAAATTCTGTTCAAGTAATGCAAATAGCAGTAACGAAAATTCTGTTCAAGTAACGCAAATAGCAGTAACGTAAATTCTGTTCAAGTAACGCAAATAGCAGTAACGTAAATTCTGTTCAAGTAATGCAAATAGCAGTAACGAAAATTCTGTTCAAGTAACGCAAATCGCAGTACATTGCGTGAATTCTGTTCAAGGAACGCTAATAGCAGTACATTGCACCAATTTTGCTCAAGTAACGGAAATAGCAGTACATTGCGTCAATTCTGTTTAAGTAACGGAAATACCAGAACATTGAGTAAATTCTTCTCATGCAACGAAAATTGCAGTACATTACCTAAATTCGGTTCAAATAGTGTAAATAGCATTACAATTCGTAAATTTTTGAAAATTATATGTAATCAATGACATATACAACAAAATATTAAATACATTAGCTGGCTTTTGTGAGTCTGAAATTCATTTGAAGTTACTTGTATGATAATTCTAGGCACCACATATATTAACAGAGGGGTTGTGTACAAGGTAACGCATGTATTAGTAGCAGTGTTGTATATGAGGCAACACATGTACATATCAGTAGCAGGGCGGTGGAATGGAAAGTTTCATTTTCGTTTCCGACAACTTTGTTTTTAGAAAGTCCAACTTCAACTTCGACAAACTATAATTTACGAGGTTTATATCTAAAACGTTTGAATCTAGAACACGACTTTAGTTTTTGCCGAAAAGATTCACAGGTTCGACAGTTACGTTTCCGTTGGTCTATGCGGTTAACAGTGTGAGTGTCAAGAGGAAAGTCTCTCTGTAGAAGAAACAAAGAAATATTTTTATATCAAATCAAGTTGATATATAGTGTACGATACGACATTGGACTTTAAAATATCCTATCATAAAAACCCTTACTTGGCAGACATTATAGGAGTGTTGAGGCTGAAGGTCGGCCTTCACCGGTGTTTTCAAACGAAGCTGCAGCTGATGAAAATGTTGACTCATTCCTCCTGCAGGATGTCTGCCTCAGGATGTCTACTGCACAATGTTTGCTGTAGGATGTCTACCGCAGGATGTCTACTGCAAGATGTTTACTGTACGATGTTTGCTGCAAGATGTCAGCTGCAGGATGTCTGCTACAGGATGTTTACTGCAGGATGTCTACTTCAGGATGTCTGCTGCAGGATGTCTACTGCAGGATATCTACTGCAGGATGTCTGTTGCAGGATGTCTAGGATGTTTGCTGCAGGATATCGGATATGCAAAGTTGTGTCAACATGACATAGACTGAACGATGATCCTGTAAGAAAATTGAATCCATGTCTGAGGAGGCCATGAAATATGCTCACAAAGATTCCTAGACTACTAGAAATTTCAGGCACTTTTGGTGGCAATGTAAAAAATTGAATATTATGTTTCTCTGACATTTCCAAAAGAAATTTGCAACGTTAATATGTTATGTGAAATATGACGAATTTTACGAAGAATTATTTAAGTTGGAGCTGCTTTTTGCTCGAGGCGAGGGGGTGCATTTTAAAACGGTCGCGTTAACATTTATCGCCTGCGTTAATTATCGTCTAAATGACACCGATTATCGTTCTGCTTAGGTCGTTCGGACCTTCAAATGAAGTGATTAAGAGGAGTTTTAGTCCGACCACGAGAACTTTTAATTATACGTCTAAAACACCAAAAATAATAACACCGTTGTTAAATTAGGAAACATTCGTTTAATGAATCCTGCAAAATACAAATAATATGACTCAGTTTTATTGTGTTTTTACAACTAATGCACCAGGAATTATCTGAGTGTTACAGTGGTTAAATATTCGAATTGAACATTGACAATAACTTTAAATAAAGAGTATGCAATTTCTCCTAAAAAAAATCATCGTTGATGAATGCGTTATTGTAGCTATTCAGCGACGGTGCCTCCAATTCAATGCTTGTAACGTAGGAAAAAGAAGAGAAAAAGCATCGACATGCTGCTAGCAGGGGTTATGGTTACAAAATACACCCATGGTTTGAGTGCAGGTTCACTCACAGGATACAGAAAAGCTTCCCGCAGATCCGCTCGTGCAGGACAAAAGCAGGACTACAGTTTTGTAAAGACTGTTGTCTTGTGGATGTACTCATGTATGATCGAACTTGCATACAGAAAATACATATCGTACATGATATCTTATTCTGGATGCCCTGCGTGCTGTCGAGTTAGGGAACAAAACATGCAACACATACGGCATCTCATTTTGGATGTGCTGTTTGGAGTAGGCCATAAAATCCAAAATCTTAACTTTGAATGTTAAAAACTCGACAATGAATGCGTAAGTATTAATGCGGTTTACCTTATCTTTAGCATAAGTTTATTTTCTATCACATACGGGAAGTTTTTAAAAAGAATCACATTTTTTTTAACGAACTCCAATGCAAGAATAGGGTGAACAATTCATTTTGTATTCAAATTCAGTTAAAATAAAATAAAATGTCCTTAAATAAATAATTCACCTGAAATAAATTACACAAATTTTTGATGGAAGGAGATACTTTCTTTTGTCTATGCTTAACTTGGCCACCATTTTTCGCATGTTACTTCTAACATTTCTGCCTTAGTTTACGTATCATACTCATATTTCTGATGACTTGTGTTCTTTAGAGCGCCCACCTCGTTTTCAATTCGTTGTGGGATGTCATTCAAATCCAGCAAAGCTGCAGAATAAACTTTTGTTTTGAACTGTAACAACAAAAGGAGAGGTTGTAAGGGCAAGCGATCTCGGTGGCCACATGCTTTGGCTTCCAAACCAATGATGAATGTTGGCTTGGAGGACGTCAGTTACTATTAATCTCCTATGATATGGAGCATCATCTTTTGTGTAATAGTTACAAATCTACGAATTGCTGGAAATTTATACTTATTTCATGGAAATCCATGAATTGTTCATTTTAAGCAAATTTAAATGAACAATGAATTTGCTACCTTTTCCTAGGATGTAAGTTAAATTTAATATATGATTACAGTTAATCCTAAAACACTTGCAGCATGCGTTAGAAAGCAAATATAAGCAAAAATACGGGAAACAGTATTAAAATCGATCTATTCATTTTGGAGTCATTAAAAGTCGAGGTCAAAGTTCGGGTTGTTGTAAGCCCCCTGTATATGAGGGAGTTACATTGACGTAGACACCCTGTATACGGGAGAGTTACATTGACGTAGACACCCTGTATACAGGGGAGTTACAGTGACCTAGACACCCTGTATACGGGGGAGTTACATTGACCTAGACACCCTGTATACGGGGGAGTTACAGTGACCTAGACACCCTGTATACGGGGGAGTTACAGTGACCTAGACACCCTGTATACGGGGGAGTTACAGTGACCTAGACACCCTGTATACGGGGGAGTTACATTGACCTAGACACCCTGTATACGGGGGAATTACGGAGCAGAATATATTACATGGACATAATTTCATTTTGGATGTACTCGTTCATGATCGAATTACGATGCAGACTATACTGCATCCACAAAATTTCATTACGGATATACTGTATTTGGTGAAATTAAGGTATAGACCCTACTACATAATTATCGTCGTATAGATCAATTCAATAATCCATAACAAGAAGATAATTAACATTCAAGAGCAGAACTTGTCTCTAATTAACTTTTTTACGAACATGATGCAGAAGCAGTGAGTCCATGCGACCTTGAATTAGCGAACTGAAAAAATTATTAGAAGTCATATTACGTACTGGGTGCGGCAACATAACTTCCCTCGTTTAAAAGAAACTTCCTTTGCAGAAAGGAAGTCATGTTGCCGCACCTTGTATTTCACGGACAATCTCTAATTTTTGCTAACTCTCTAAAGCCGGTGCACGTGTTGACAATTGCAAAATTCTTGCACTAATGTAAAGGGTTTGAGTCATGAATTAATAATCGGATAGCAGCCATAATCGTTAAATGCATAATTGATGGCAGGTCCATCAGAGGCAATAAGTTTGCATGCCCAATTGGATCAGCGGTCGCCTGAGACGCACAGGAAGTGTCCACAATTTGCATTTAGACGAGACACAGCCACGCAGGACCTCGCCAATCTTACAGACTTGAGCTAACAACTGAATTATTGGAACCATCGGCCTCCTAGTTAGAGAACTTGATTGTCTCTGGCCGCATAGAGGCGCACAGCGACCTCGTAAGAAGGATTTGTAAAGTACAAATGCAGTGCTGAGTAATCCATCGTTTCCTGCCCTATATGTCAATTATTATTAAATCAATTTGAGGAACA
This sequence comes from Trinorchestia longiramus, assembly GCA_006783055.1. Taxonomy (NCBI): domain Eukaryota; kingdom Metazoa; phylum Arthropoda; class Malacostraca; order Amphipoda; family Talitridae; genus Trinorchestia; species Trinorchestia longiramus. The sequence continues at coordinate 6,764 of VCRD01003406.1, read as the reverse complement.
CTCGCGATGGATTTGCATGAAGCCTAAGCCAACAATGCTCGTAAATTATCCCCAAAAGTACACGCTAAATTATGATTACTTTAATTTCACCTATCGTTCTTGATTGTGTGCCACGAGCGTGAAGGCAAAAGATGGAAAAGTTCTTGAGAAACATACTTTACAAGAAATATAAAGTAAATCCACGCGCTCGTTGTCTTGCTAGGAGGACGACGAATATAAAGGAAAGAAAGAGAGAGAGAAAGAGAGAGAGAGAGAGAGAGGGACGGAATAGAAGGTGGCAACAAGAAGGGAGCCGAGTGATCCATTCTTTGCCTTCTAATCAAGTCCCATATCGTCAAGCTCCAATCACGAACCGCCACCTCAATCACGCACAGGTACTAGAAGTAAAGTAAGAGGGAAGGAAAATGGGTGAAATTCATACCTACAGTCATCAATTTTTACACTTATAATTGTCAGATTCACGTTACAATCATAACTGTATGACTCGTGTTGCACCATACATATGTATATTGCTCGTAGTACATAACTATTGCATGACGCGTGATACACAAAATTTTATGACTAGTACACAATAATTATATGACTCGTGGTACACAAAAATTACATGACTCGTAAATAATAATTATATGATGCGTGGTACACAATAATTATATGACTCGTACACAATGATTATGCGTGGTACACAATATTTATATGACTAGTACAGAATAATTATATGATCCGTGGTACACAATCATTAGGGAGAGCGCGATGGAACAGCGCTCGTATACAATCATAAGAGCAACAGGGGTAGTGTGTAGGGTTCACATCCAGCTCCGTTCAGTGCGGTGTAGTCTTACTGAGCGAATTTTACAGAAGTTCCATTGACCTTATGTCACAATCTTGTTTGCATCTTGTGTCCTAATCTTGTTTGCATCTTGTCACAATCTTGTTTGCATCTTGTATTACAATCTTGTTTGTATCTTGTGTCCTAATCTTGTTTGAATCTGGTGTCACAATCTTGTTTGCATCTTGTCACAATCTTGTTTGCATCTTGTGTCACAATCTTGTTTGCATCTTGTGTCCTAATCTTGTTTGCATCTTGTGTCACAATCTTGTTTGCATCTTGTGTCACAAACTGACCTCACTATACATGTCTTCAATCAGCCTATCGTTGATGTCAGCTGCGCTTGCTTCCCAACCGTTGAAGCTAAACAAATATCTAATAACATCTTTCATACATTAAAAACTAACGACTGATAAAAACATTTCAGCGTCCATATACATAAATATTTAATTGTGTTGTAATAATCTCATTGTCCACGTAAATATTAAGTTATGTTGAAATTCATTCATTGTCCATATACGTACATATTTATTGTGCTGAAAGTTTATATATAGATTTTTAATGTAATTGAAAAGTGTAGCAATTAATACTTCTTTTGAGTGTTCAGTATAAAGACTATTGTGTTAAGGTTACGGTAGATTGTTGAGCTACAGTTTGTTACTTGAGTGTTCGGGTAATTTTAAAACGAATAAATTTTTATATTTTGAAATGCATGATTTCCTTCAAGAAAAGTTAACATTTTTCATTCGAGACAACGGATCATGTTTTAACAAAAGAAAACCTTTTCAGACAAATGAACACTTGTGAGACAAATGAACATGTATTATTTCTTTTTTTCTTCTGAAGTTCAGAGGGCAACTGCTGGCTCAGAGGATGTAGGGGGCAAACTAAAAAGTAGATT
>VCRD01003405.1:0-31156 GCA_006783055.1 Trinorchestia longiramus | reverse complement strand
TCCTGTTTTTATATATATATATATATATATATATATAAACTTTTTAAATATCTACATTGAAGACAATTTGCCCCTTTTTGAGTTTTATTGCCTTTAGCAATCATAATGAAACCAATTCCCTCCACCAGTATTAAAAGTGGTAACGTCAGAAAATTGTGAATATTGCAAGCTCCTAGTGAAAGACATCTTTAATGATTGGAATTGTTAGAGTTTAGTTAAGCAAGGCCTTTTTGAGCTTCTTCTAGAAAATCGTACTCATCTTTTTATCCCTCTGTGCAGCCGTCATTCCTTTCTTCACCCACTGTTAGTGATCCACTTAGAAGCTACAAAGTCATCAGCACCAATTAACACACACTACGGTCTTGACTAAGGCACGGCACATACCCAGTCATAATCAAAGACTGAAATAAACAGATATTGATACCTCTACATCTCAGAGGCTGAGTTGAATCAATCTCCCTAACACTTAACACCATTCATCATCACAAATCACGGGCAGCTGGAACTACTTCCCTGTGATCAACCTGAGTTTTCACTTCCCCCCCGAGGACCCTCCTTTTTGGCAAGATCCCATGCATGTTGAGAACGAAGAATTCCCTTATTTACTCATTCTGGCCTGCAAGAGTAAAAGCTGAGTCTAAAACCTGACAGCCTTTATTTACCCTCAAGTCTAGGTCACAGCAGCAGTATCATAAAAGAACCCCTTTATTAAAATTAGTGGAGTTCATTGGTGAGAAATAGCACCAATGAAGCTAACTTCACAACTTCTTATTTGAGCTGCAACTGTAAGGTTAATGCCTGTGAAGTTAGCTTCATTATTGCTATTTCTCACCAATGAACTCCACTAATTTTAATAAAGGGGTTCTTTTATTATACTGCTGCTGTGGCCTAGACTTGTGGTTAAATAAAGACTGTCAGGTTTTAGACTCAGCTTGCAGGCCAGAATGAGTAAATAAGGGAGTTCTTCGTTCCTCAACATGCATGGGATCTTGCCAAAAAGGAGGGTCCACGGGGTTGAAGTGAAGACTCAGGTTGATCACTGGGTAGTAGTTCCAGCCACCCGTGATTTGTGATGAGGAATGGTGTTAAGTGTTAAGGAGACTGATTCAACTCAGCCTCCTATATGTAGAGGTATGAATATCGGTTTATTTCAGTCTTTGATTACAACTGAGTATGTGCCCTGCCTTAATAAAGACAGTATAGTGCGTTGTTGGTGCTGATGACTTTGTAGCTTCTAAGTGTATCACTAACAGTGGGTGAAGCCAATTGCCGTATTCCCCTAGAAACTTCATCCTCCTCCCTAGTAACATACTCAGTAGATACTTCCAAAGTGCATCCCCTTATTCGCCCAATCCTGATTAAATACCCTGTTCTAACAACACCTTTGCAATTAGCTTCATTGGCTGAGAACTCGGAATCAGTGGTCGAACATCATATTGATACGGGAAATCACTCGCCTGTGCATTTTAAACTTAGACCTCTTACTGGCACCAAACTCGAGGCAGCTAAACCTGAATTTCAGTTCCTATTAAATGCTGGTATCATCCAACGATCCAGTTCCCCTTGGGCTTCACCCCTTCTCCTCGTTCCTAAAAAGGAACCAGTAAAATGGCGCCCATGTGGTGACTACCGTTTATTGAACAGCCTCACTAGTAATGATAAATATCCTATCCCTCACCTCAGATCTCTTACCATGTCTCTTCATGGTAAACTAATTTTCACCAAACTTGACCTTGAACGCACTTACTTGCAAATTCCTGTGGCTGAAGCCGATATCCCTAAGACTGCTGTCACTACTCCATTCGGACTCTACGAATACCGCTTTATGCCGTTCGGCCTTAAAAATGCAGGTCCTACCTTTCAGCGTTTCATTTACTCTATTTTCGTGGATTCCAAAAACACTTTCATTTACCTTGACGATATACTAATCGCATAAGAGTCAGAAGATGAACACATAGCTGATGTAACCAATGCTCTGTCTTTGCTTGCTCAGCATAATCTTTGTCTCTCATTAGACAAATGTGCCTTTCTGCAGAGTTCCCTCACTTTCCTCGGTTACGAGGTGAGCGCGAGTGGTGTTAGACCCCCTGCCGACAGAGTAGCGGTTATCACCGAAAGCGCCCTCCCTAAAAATTCTCACGAGCTCCGGCGATTCATGGGTATGCTCAATTTTTTTTCGACCGATGATTCCTTCATTCGCAAATATTGCCCTTGGATTAACAGAACTCTTGCGTAATCACCCAGCAGCTAAGCAGTTACCTTAGACTGAAGCAGCTGAACTATCTTTTAGAAATCTAAAAAAAGCTCTTGCCGACTGTCCAACTCTGTCTTTTCCATCACCTAAAGCCTCAGACTATCACATAGTCTCCGACAGCTCTAGTTATGCTGTCGGTGCTGCGCTTTACCAACTGATTGAGTCCAAACCGATGCCTGTTGCCTTTTTCTCAAAGAAACTCTCAGACCTCCAAAAAAAAACGTATTCCACCTATGATAGAGAGTTGCTCGCTGCATACCTGTCGGTGCTGCACTTTACGTTCCTAATTGAGGGTCATTCTGTAACCCTTTTCACTGACCACAAACCAATGGTCTGTGGCATAATGTATAAATTAGTAATTGGCACCTCAACGGCGATGCTTGAACTTGAGTGAGGGATGATGCGGGGGCAGCGTCAGTTGCAGGTTGGGCCCTGTCGTGTGTGTATCGGTACCGTAGTTGTGGGAACAAGAAACGGCTTAGGTGCAGGTTGCAGGCTGGTTGTTCGTTAAAAGTAGTCGTTGTCGTGGAGATCTGTACTCGTAAAATATTAGGCTAAGTAGATCCAGTTACTAACACTAGTATAGGGATAATCGTCACGCAAGTAGAGGTTGTGTGTCACGGTCGAAGGTTATTGATGTCGCATCGTCCACGGTTAGAGGACATTCATCCGGTACGAGAAGCAACGCAGTCTGAAGACCAAGTCAAATAGAGGTAAGTGAATTCGGGTTAGAAAATACCGTAGAGTTGCAACTACTAGTCTGAACCCTTTAGCGACCAATTTGTTTTTCTAGTTTCTACATTTAAGCTCACAAAGACCGTCTGTACACTGATGCAATGAAGCATGCTGAGAGCCAGGCAGCCAAAAGAACGATGCTGTAACATTCCGAAGCGTTCAAACCTTGTAGCAACCTCATACTGCTCACTGTTTAATTATTAGAACAATTCTCCCAAAGACCGTGAAAGGCGACCGAATAGTCCACTTGGTCGCTAAAGGGTTAACAACATGGTCTCAGCTTTTTATTCGAGAACGATTGCTAAATCTGACCGGCAACAGAGACACCTCTCTTTTCTCTCAGAGTATATCCCTGCGTTTGAGTACATTAAAGGTCACAATAATATTGTCGCCGATTGTCTCTCGCGTCCAGTGTGTGCTACAACCGTGGATGTATTTGACCTGCACAAGTTAGCGTCAGTGCAAGCTGACGAGTCTTACCAAGACAGGCTCACTCCTTATGAAATTGCTCCAAACTTGACCTTGTGGTGTGATACCTCCACATCATCTCCTAGACCCTTTGTGCCCTCAACCTCTCGCGAACCAGTAATTACGTCCCTCCATAACATTTCTCAACCTGGTTCAAAAAGCACCGCTAAACTTGTAAAGCAACGATATTTTTGGCCTAATATTGATAAAGATGTTCACTCGGTTGTCAAGCATTGTACTAATTACCAACGAGCCAAAATTAATCGGCACACTAAATCACCAGTCCCACCTATTGCTCCTAAATCAGATCGTTTCCATTCGGTGCATATAGATATAGTAGGCCCATTAACACCCGCTTCATTGCCAACCCTTGCTTACCCCTTCCCATTCCGTTATATTTTGACTTGTATTGATCGTGCCACTAGGTGGTGCGAAGCTGTGCCTTTAGTAGATACTTTTGCTTCATCGGTCGCCATTCTTTCATGTCCGGTTGGATATCTAGGTTTGGGGTTCCCTTAGAAGTAGTCACAAACAGAGGTGCACAATTTGAAAGTGAACTTTTCTCCAACCTCTCCTCCCTCATAAGATTTCACCACGTGCGTACAACTAGTTATCACCCTCAGTCTAATGGTCTGGTAAAACGGTTGCACAGAACTCTCAAAACAGCCATCATGGCGCGTCAGCAAAATTGGTTTCATTCCCTCCCCATCGTTCTTTTAGGTTTACGTATGACCCCTAACGCCGTTGGATTTTCACCTTTCACTGCCGTAACTGGTACCATGATGCTCTGTCCACAACCCGTTATTTCACGCGACATACATAAGACTACGTCACAAGAGCTCCTTCACACTTTTCTGCCTGAGATGCAATCCATTGACTTCCGTCAGTGCTCCGAAGGCACCTGTCACTCCTCTCCGCCCTCTTACGTTCCTCCTGATTTACAAACTTGTGATAAAGTATGGCTGCGCGTTGACCGTGTGTGTAAAAGTCTTGAAACCCCTTACACTGGCCCGTTTGAAGTACTTAGGCGATCACCTAAAACTTTCACTCTTAAGCTTCCCCAGGGAGACTCTACGGTCTCCATCGATAGACTAAAGCCCGCTTATGTTGCTCCCACCATTAAGCAGTTACCTAACCCTTCCGTTTCACCTGCTAACCCTTCCGTTTCACCTGCTAACCCTCCTGTTTCACCTGCTACCCCTTCAGTTTCACCTGCTACCCCTTCAGTTTCACCTGCTACTTCTTCAGTTTCACCTGCTACTCCTAGTGTTTTACCTCCTCCTGCAGCTTATTTTAACTCGTCTCCCCCTGTTCTGCCACCTGCTGCTCCCTCGTTACCCTCAGAGACCGCACGTAGCCCGTCCTCTACGCGCATTCGCTCAGGTCGTACAGTTCGTTTCAAATCGCTTCCTGATTTCTATTATTTCCCGAAATCTTGAACGCTCCGCTTCTGGGGGGGGGGCTCCTGTAGGGCCGCTAAAATATCGTGATTATTTTAGTAATAAATAATATTAAACTTAGTAATATTTTACAGTAAATCTTTATACTTATTTCACGCCACTTGTGATTGTTTTTTAAGTCTAAATTTAATCATGGTCGTGACTTCAAATTGTAACTCTCGTCGTTTATAGAAGATCGTGGTCAACCACAGGTTCTCAAACCAAACGCCCGTCAGTCCGTGCATAGCCATTATCCAGTGAACAATAAGTGTATTCGTACTTTCAGTCTCTCTGACGGGTCTCGGTTTACTGATTGCAAGCTCTCAATTTCGATCTTCGATCTTGGCCTTAACTTCTGCTCTGAGTTTGATCGTGTCCCATAATAAATCTGCAAGCAACGAAGTCGACTGTATCACTTCCCTCGAAGAACATCACCCACGAAATAATTACAACACAAAAATAACACGTTCCCTAATGTTACATTTCCTGTGAATGAGTACCAGTTAAATGAATGAATTGACTATGCATGAAGAATGCTTTTTGGTATCTTACTGTATAACCAGGATTCTATTGAGCAGAAAGGAATAGACACATTTATCACAAACACACTGATCAGATAACTTCCTGGCTCACATGAAATACATATACTGACACTTGTCAGTATCACACATGAATTCTATAGCTATGCTTGTTCGAGAACGCAGGTGATTGAGCAGGAAGGACTAAACACATTTAATTTATCACAAACATGGATGAGATTACTTCTTAGCTCACATGAAATACATATACGCGAGGGATTGCTTCAAAGCACGGCCGTACTCTTGTAGTTCCTGTTCATTTTCTGTATCTGGGCCTCCGAGAGAGGCGAGTTCTTCTAACTCGGTGTGAAGAACCTCTACTTCGTTCTTGAGTACGTGGAGTGGAGGTACTCTTGGTCTGGCACCGCCGTGTGTTGACTCACGGATCGACATTATTGGGTAGCTTAAAGCAAGCTTCCCTGTTTGTTGGGCTGAGACCCTAATGTTTCTTTGAGACCTTATAGTGTGACTTGGTACTCTGTCACGGAGGGACTGCTGCTGGTCCGCTCTCTCGCTGTGAAGACGCGGCCAAGTCCCCGTCCTCCACCAAATATCACTGGCACACAACTCCACCAGTCAATCAGAAATATCACTGAAGGTAGCTTAATGCGAGCTTGTTTCTGTTACTGGACTATGAGTCTTCCAGGATCTTTCCGTGCTTGCTCAAAATTAGCAGCCTGCCCTATGTAGACCCTAATGTTACTTTGAGACTTTAAAGTGTGACTTGGTGCTCTGTCACGGAGGGACTGCTGCTGGTCCTCTCTCTCGCTGTGAAGACGCTGCCAAGTCTCCGTCCTCCACCAAATATCACTGGCACGCAACTCCGCCAGCAAATCAAAATATCACCGTCCGGGACTTAGGCGTGTCCCGTAGGATAAATGATGAGGTTGTTGGAAGTTGAGTTTATTGAAGCTGTGATCTGAGAACAAATCACAAATTAAGTTTACAGAACTAATTATTTAACTTAAAATTAACTACTCTGACATAATACTGGCGTCTGAAATGGCACACATGATTATCTTTTCAATGGGCCTACACTAGAATGTAGGTCAAACATAATACTGGCCATTGAGGCTGACTGAAAATAATGGCAGCTACACTGACTTACAGAAATGGCATTAATCTCACAGTTGCAGCTCAAATAAGAAGTTGCTGCCACACGCACACAAAAATATAATTTCCTTTTGGAACAGTACTAGCATAAATATAATTCCTTTAGAAAGGAAAGCATATAGATAACTGAAGGTGCAGGTATAAATAACTCTAGGTCACCAACCTCAGTGTTAGCTACCGTAGTCGAGTGGTCTGCGGCCCGTGTACTGTATCGGGTCTCTGCTTGTGCAGAAAGACTGCGTGCGGGTTCGAAACCCGGCAATGAATACGAGCTGTTTCTCGTTTCGCGCTGTGAGCTCGCACTTATCGGTAAGACCTCAACTTCCCGCCCATGGACACATCCCAGGATCGTCGCATGGAGCTCACCATCATCCTTACTCTAAGAATGTTAACCTTAAGAATTTAAAAACCAATGTACTGAATGTCTATGTACTGTGTACTTGATTGGAAATAAAGATTGTGTTAGAGTTAGACAGAAATATCTTATTCATCAGAGTTAGAAAATGTTTTAGAACCTCTGCACAAGAGGGAACTACACTGCAAACTTATTACCCAAAAATATAGTAAACTACCATGATTGACACATCAAAGCACGAGTAGTGCTTAGAAACATATAACTGCTGCGATTCAGCATCGCAAATGAAAAAGAAATTGCTAACTGTATTTAGCAACAAGCACTGTTTGTTATGCAAAAAATCATACACTTAGGGCACACTGAATTAATAATATAAAAATTGTTTGAGGAACTTTTCTTGCCAATGTTGGGTAGTGTGAAAACCTTTTACACCTACATTGAACACATTATAATGCTGCTGTAGACCAGAAAACATTTTCTACATTCTACACTGAATGTTACATTTCCTGTGAATGAGTACAAGTTAAATGAATGAGTTGACTATGCATGAACAATGCTTTTTGGTATCTTACTGTATAACCAGGATTCTATTGAGCAGGAAGGAATAGATACATTTAATTTATCACAAACACACTGATGAGATAACTTCCTGGCTCACATGAAATACATAGACTGCCACTTGTCAGTATCACACATACAGTATCAGTATCTACAGCTATGCTTGTGCTAGAACGCTTGTGATTGAGCAGGAAGGACTAAACACATTTAATTGATCACAAACATGGATGAGATCACTTCTTGGCTCACATGAAATACATATACTGATACTTGTCAGTATCACACAAATTCTACAGCTATGACTGGCGACAGAATAGTATATTAAATGACTTTAGTACCTTGAGCATTCTTCAGTGTCCTATGGATATCACAGTTGGCCTCCTGTCTGCATAGGCTATGACTGCATTTATACAGCTATGATAATACACAATTAGAATAATGCTGATATCGACGGACTTATACAGTTGAGTATACTTACGATTATATTCTACACCTTACACAATATCTTACATTTTTTGATTTAGTGTGGACTTAACACTGTTTTTAAGAACGATGCTGACTACATGTGACTTCTATGGCGGCGGGAAAGACAAAGCTACGCCCGCCGGCACGTGTGGCTAAAGCTGCTGGCGTCTCGGTATTGCCAGCCAGCAAGTATCCCTCTGTCCCTTTTTCTCTAATGCAAGTTCTGATTTATTAATATTCATTTTATATCCTGACCTGTCAGGACAACAATAATTCGACGCAAATCTTTAATGAATTTATTTTTATAATAATTTCGAATCCGTAAAATCTAAACCGGGGAACTTCCACGGGAACTGTCCAGTTTACCTAATAACGCCACAAGTTAGAAAGGAAAGAATAAAAGAAATAAAAAAACAGTATATATTCAATGTTGTTAAGACTAGTAGTTGCAACTCTACGATATATTCTAACCCGAATTCGCTTACCTCTATTAGACTTGGTCTTCAGACTGCGTTGCTTCTCGTACCAGAATAATGTCCTCTAACCGTGGACGATGCGACATCAATAACCTTCGACCGTGACACACAACCTCTACTTGCGTGACGATTATCCCTATACTAGTGTTAGTAACTGGATCTACTTAACCTAATATTTTACGAGTACAGATCTCCACGACAACGACTACTTTTAACGAACAACCAGCGTGCAACCTGCACCTGAGCCGCTTCTCGCACCCTCAACTACGACACCGGCACGAACACGACAGGGCTCAACCTGCAACTGACGCTGCCCCCGCATCATCCCTCACTCAAGCTCAGGCGTCGCCGTTGAGGTGCCAATTACTAATTTATACATTATGCCACATTAAATAAAGTCGATACATAAGATTTGTTCCAATATTGGTTTTTAAAATGTCATCAAAAATTGATTGGATCGTAGGTATCTTATACATAGATGATACAACAGTGGTGCCTACGATTACACAATTCAAGCAATGCCTAAAGATATAGGTGCATTACACCTGCAGCAAGTAGTTTATTTCGAGATATCTCAATGTAAGTTGACTGACCACAGAATAAAGTTTGGAAACATACAAAGCTGACAGTTTACATTCAGAATGCTCACGCATCATAAGACGAAGGACTGCGTCAGGGAATAAGAAAACGTGTGATATTTAGTATTGCATCTGCTACGGAGATGCGAGGTAGGAAACAAACATTTCAAATTGACAGACTGTACTGTGTGATTTCATGCTTCTACGTGCGTTATTGAATTATTACTAATGTTGTGAGAAAGATGGAAGAAGCAGTGGAAGTAGCTAAACAGGTGGAGAGTAACTCTCACCTGTATAAAAGAAGTATATTCGATACCCTTGCGACGACCATGGGTATGAATGTGCACAAACGCAACCGCGCGTTTATGCGCGAGAGCGAAAAATGACCGAAATGTAAGAAAACAAAAAAGCAAAACCCTAATCAATATTGGAGTCTTTTCAGATTCTGATATCAACACAACGGGAAAGGAAAAAGTATGGGTTCATTCTTCCTATTTTAATTGTCGATGAGAAGCAGGTCAATCATTCTCGAAACGAGTCAGTGGTTTTTTAGTGATGAAATCGATGCATTTAAGACGTTTTTCAAAAATAAATGTTCTTATTTCACAACACACTCAGTACTCGCCGTATATAATTCTCAATCATTAAAATCCGTTCACCTGTAGTGCCTCGGAAATATCGTAATTAATTTAGAATGATCTTAGGTTCGATACAAAAATATAATGTATTTTAGTAATATTTTCGGAGTTAATATTTATACTTTTCATGTCATTTGAAACTAGTGTTTTAAAGTTAAAAATTCAATCGTAGTTACAACTTAAAATTGTAACCTTCGTTTATAGAACACCATAGACAACCACGAGCCTATAGGCTAAGTGCCCGTCAGTTTCCTAGCAACCGTTACCCAGTGAACAGCAATTTTATTCGCGCTTTCAGTCTCTCTGACGGGTAAGTTTCTATTAACAATGTGTTAGAGAGTTTGGCATTTCACTTACGTGCTAGATATTCTTTGAACTTGTCTTTTTGCTAGGCCTAGATGTTCCCCTGTAAGTTTAAGATTTCCTTTTTGAAGCAGTTTTGATACCATGTGTATTTGACAGATTGTATGGAAAACATCTCATTTCATTGTGCTTATGTTTTCATTCAAACGATTTGAATTGTGTTTGAAGTGTTCGTGCTTTGATTCGCGTTACTCTGGGATTTATAATTAATCCCAATATAGAACATTTTGAATAATAACTATTGCATCAGCTATGAAATTCATTGTCTAATTTCGTCTCACTCAAGTCTCTACATTCAGGTATTTTATGACGAGCATACTGAAAGATCGACCTGCCATTTTGATACGGTTATTAAATTTTATGGCCTCGGGTAGAAGCTGCCTATCGATATCTCGTTTTGTGTTCCCTGTAGCAGCCAGCTAATTAGGTACGATGCTTTAATGTTTTACTCAACAGTTGTATTATAAAGTTACCTAGTGCTATTGATTTTTCTTGCTAAATTCTGTATTTATTTCGAGTTACTTATTGGTCTTCATCCGGGCAGGTTTCAGTTACGGTTTCAGTTTCAGTTCCAGTCTCAGTTTACGGATTTCAAGTTCTCAGTTTCGGTCCTTGATCTTGGCCTTAACTTCTGCTCTGATTTTGAACGTGTCCAATAATAAATTTGCAAGCTACGAAGCCAATCGTATCAATTCCTTCGAAGAGCATCACCCACGAAACAAAATACTACACAGAAAAAAACTCGTTCCCTAAAGTGGTGACACCTGTGAAGAAATACCCTTCTTCAAAATATTCATATGAAGCTCAAGAAACAACCCCAGTGAAGAAACATTCACAGTGAAGAAACATTTTCCCGGAAAATGTTCATATCAAGCTCAGGAAACAGTCCCAGCGAAGAACAATAACTCCATTGACGAACACTTCCCTGTGAAACTCAATCCTCCTCCAGCCAACGGCCGAAAGTCATAAAACGATCGAGAAATTCCTTTGAAGCCAGACATCCGCTCTACAGAGCAGGCAACCGCAGAAACCGTGACTGCACCACCGCTCCAGCTCAGCCTCAGTCAGGCTGGCTTCAATTAGCCTCTGATCAGACTCTACAACAAACTCCGCCGGACTTCCAGCGAACGTTAGGGAAGTAAACTAATCGTAAACATTTTGTTATCGTGCTGTGTTTGTGTCTATTTTCTGTACCTTTTTTCCCTGCTGGTCTATTAACCCTTCTTTATATTGAGCTATATTTTTCCCCTCTCCATATCATTCTTTATTGAAGCTAGTTCGCCTATTGCTCATATTTAATTTAATTTCACTCCACGAATTTCATAACCTGACTCATGATGATTATACTTTTTGATAATGATTATGACATCTGATAATGATTATTCTATTTGTTCATACTGATGGCGACGTTCATATCGCACGTGCAGCCATACGCTGTAAATTTGAAAGACTGACTGCTGCCTAAAAATTTGAAACCCGTCAGAAAGGAATCCGCCTCATTTGTTGAGGAAAACAATTAATCATGCATTTTAAAACTGAAACGTTCATTGATATTAAACTCAAGGTAATTAAAGTTGCCCTTCACTTTTTACAGTCAACCCTCGATAAGATGGAGCTCGGTAATCCGGATATCGGATAAGACGGCGCTCAGTGCCCAAGAATACTCAAGCTTTTAGGCATGAAGCTGCCCCACCTGGTCGTAAGTTGAGCAAAAACGTTTCTCTGTGTTGTGCTGTGCGAATGCGGATGGCTTGCACCGTCTGAAGTTGGTGGTAGTCGGTAAGTATGGGCGCCCGCGACCTTTAAAAGACTGCATGAATCATCTACCAGTACTTTACTATAACTCAGAGAAAGCATGGTTTACCATGGCTATCTTCAAGGACTGGTTCAACAAACATTTTGTACCTGCTGTACGTAGACACCAGGCAGAGGTTCTGAAACTCCCTGCTGATGAGGTGAAGGCGTTGCTTATCTTAGATAACGCACCTGTTCACCCAAGTGGAGAGCAACTTGTGAGTGAGGATGGGAAGATACGGTGTATGTTTTTGCCACCCCATGTCACCTCACTCATCCAGCCCATGGATCAGGGGGTAATTTTGTCCTGCAAGAGGTTATACCAACGAAGGTATCTAGACAAGGTGCTCGTCGTATTGGAAGATGAGGAAGATGTTACTGACGACACACGAGGAAAAAAGACAATCGATAACATAAAGAATTACAACATCAAGTCAGCTATATTCAACGTTGCAGCTGCATGGAATGCAGTAAAAATCACTACCCTAGGCAATGCTTGGAAAAAACTTCTGTATGATGCAGAGGTAGAATACGATTTCGAAGGATTTGAAGCCAGGGACTTTCATCGTATCCTTAGAAGGGCAGGTGAAGGAAAAGTGTCTAAAGATGATGTTAGGACGTGGTTAGATGACACGGAAAGTGATCCTGGCTTCCAGGTGATGACAGAAGAAGAAATAGCTCACGATGTTCTCGCTGGTGACAACAGAGATGATTCTAGTGACGAAGGTGAAGATGACGAACCATTGCCTACGAAACCTAAGCTCTCTGTCGTAAGGGAATCACTTGATAATCTTATCAGCTACATTGACTTGTCACCAGAAAGTGAAATCCAGCAATATTATCCACATTTTAGAACCTTCAGGGAAATCATCATCCACAAACAACATCAATCAGGAAAACAACTCAAACTCAATTCGTTTTTCAAGCCTGCTCGTCCCAACATTGCTGAAGCTGTCGAAGCTGACGAAAATATCGATGACCCACGAGCTCAGTCACTTCAACCTTCTACAAGTGGTTATCAACCACCAGCCCCTTCTGATTCAGAATAAACCATCTTCACCACCAAACTTCCATCACCTCAAGCTCATTGGCCATCTACATAAGGTAAATAAATAAATAAATAACTTTTACTGTACTTTTTAGAAGTTAATATTGTAATTTCTTTTACCCCACAGGCTAAATATTTTAAAGTATACAGCAGTATAGTGCATACAGTATAATGTATTATGTATTTAGGCTTTATTAAGGTGATTATTTGCGCATATATAGGCATATATATATATATATATATATATATATATATATATATATATATATATATATATATATATATATATATATATATATATATATATATATATATATATATAGGCATATCAGTTATTCCGGACAATCGGCTAATCCGGACCACCCTTCCCTCCTAGTAGTCCGTCTTATCGAGGGTTGACTGTATTAATGCTGGTATCATCCAGTACTTTATTTACCCTGAGACTTCACACTGTCTTCGTTCCGAAGAAGGAACCTGACAAACGTTGTCCATGCGGTTCAGTTCATAAATCTCGAATACGTGGGGAGCGCTAACTGTATCGAATTCACTGCCATAAAAGCAGTTCATTCTAACTACCGCACTCACCCTCATTAACTTCACGAGCTCCGTCTCCGCACGGGCATGCTCAAGTTCTTCTTAACATTAATGCTAATGTTCGTAAATATGGATATCGTTCCTACTGAGTTGTGCTTAATTGCGTCTTAGCTAAAGAGTTAACTTGGATTGAAGCAGTCGAGTTCCCTTTTAGAGATCTAAAGCAAGCTCTTGCCTATTTCCCAACTCATTCTGGTTAGGTTGCTCTGCTTTGTTCAGAGCATTCGCATTTCACTTCCTCACAGACAGCTCATGTTACGCTGTTGACTCTGCTCATGAACAAAGCCCTTCGTTTCTCGACGTACGTTTATTCCCTTCTCCTAAGAACTTGCCTAATCTACAAACTATGCATTTTTTTATGACAGAAAGTTACTTACTGCATTTCAAGTCGCCTGTTGGTTGTATTTGCTACTATTCGCAATGAATACTTACATAATGTGATCATCCGTAGCGACAACAATTTGCATTCTCTCATTAGTATATCACTGCAGTTGAGTATATTAAAGGCCCCAATAAGATTATTGTCCCCTACTATATGTCTCGTTAAGTGTGTACTCAATTTGTTCACATTTTCTATTCCAATCAATGTTTGTATAATCTTGCGTCTGCGCCAGCTGACGCTGACGCAGTAACGTCTTATCAGCAGTGGCTCGGTAATTTAGAGATCGCACTAGGTTTAAACAAAGTTAAGCTAAGTTGTACCTTTTGTCAACAGCACTGTTTCATTGGTTTCCATCGTGTTCATATTCGTACGAATATCTTACTTCTGGTTTCTTAGGAGTAGTGACTGATATGAGTATTTGGAATTTAACTGTATTTGCGTAAACTAGTTATTCCTAAAAATCTTAGACGCTCCGCTTCTGGGGGGGGGGGGGTACTCCTGTAGTGCCTTGGAAATATCGTAATTAATTTAGAATGATCTTAGGTTAGATGCAAAAATATAATGTATTTTAGTAATATTTTTGGAGTTAAATTTTATACGTTTCATGTCATTAGAAACTAGTATTTTAAAGTTAAAAATTCAATCGTAGTTACAACTTCAAATTGTAACCTTCGTTTATAGAACACCATAGTCAACCACGAGCCTATAGGCTAAGTGCCCGTCAGTTTCTTCGCAACCGTTACCCAGTGAACAGCAATTTTATTCGCGCTTTCAGTCTCTCTGACGGGTAAGTTTCTATTAACAATGTGTTAGAGAGTTTGGCATTTCATTTACGTGCTAGGTATTCTTTGAACTTGTCATTTTGCTGAGCCTAGATGTTTCCCTGTAAGTTTAAGATTTCCTTTTTGAAGCAGTTTTGATACCATGTATATTTGACAGATTGTATGGCAAACATCTCATTTCATTGTGCTTATGTTTTCATTCAAACTATTTGAATTGTGGTTGAAGTGTTTGTGCTTTGATTCGTGTTACTATGAGACTTATAATTAATCCCAATATAGAACATTTTGAATAATAACTATTGCATCAGCTATGAAATTCATTGTCTAATTTCGTCTCGCTCAAGTCTCTACGTTCGGGTATTTTATGACGAGCATACTGAAAGATCGACCAGCCATTTTGATACAGTTATTAAATTTCATGGCCTCGGGTAGAAGCTGCCTATTGATATCTCGTTTTGTGTTCCCTGTAGCAGCCAGCTAATTAGGTACGATGCTTTAATGTTTTACTCAATAGTTGTATTATAAAGTTACCTAGTGCTATTGATTTTTCTTGCTAAATTCTGTATTTATTTCGAGTTACTTATGGGTCTTTATCCGGGCAGGTTTCAGTTACAGGTTTCAGTTTCAGTTCCAGTCTCAGTTTACGGATTTCAAGTTCTTAGTTTCGGTCCTTGATCTTGGCCTTAATTTCTGCTCTGATTTTGATCGTGTCCAATAATGAATCTGCAAGCTACGAAGCCGATCGTATCAATTCCTTCGAAGAACATCACCCACGAAACGAATTACTACACAGAAAAAAAACTCGTTCCCTAAACACCAACCATTTATTCAAATCATCAACACCCATTATTCTCAATGCAGTATAGAAGTCAAAAAGATTGGCTCAAATGCCATGGGTCCAGGTGGATAGCATTAGGCATTAGTAACAAATGTATGCCCTGAACTCGTCGCAGAAGGGGATATAGTTGTTAATTATATGTGTTCCATGAACCTTGAACCGAGTAATGATGTGCAAGAGTACTTAAGAAAGGTTTATCGCCCGATACAATCTGTTCAAAAAATACCGTTAAATTGCATTTCCGCACAGCAACAATACGACGGTTCTGTTTGCAGAGCCTATGCACTGGCATTTGCTACATCTTTTGCAGAAGGAGATGACTCTTGGCTCCTTAGATTTGACACATATCAGATTCGGCAGCATATCGCTAAGTGCCTCGAAGCGCACGAAGTGGGCCGATTCCCGGTGATCCCTGAAAAAGACGACCCACACATTGGCGGGACGCATAGAGCGGATAAGAAAAGCCGAGTGTGTTCAACATACATCATCCCCTGAAAAAAAGAAGAGTTGACGGCGATGATGGAACTGAAAGAAACAGTTACTGCACTTTTGCGAAAAGAAATGGGCCAGCAAAATCACTCCCAGGAATCACAATGCATGCAGTCAATACTAGACATGGAGAAAAAATGAAGTATGTATTTCAGTGAAATACTTTCTCGCCTATTAACAGTTATAACGCATTTTAATATTAATTAACATATTTATAAGTACATTGCGGTAAATATAATTAATAATATAACCGTGCCCTATTTTCAGAATGTTAGCTTTGATTTAATACGTAAATGAAGTTTGTGGGGTGAATAGGTGAGTAATAATTACGTATAACGGAATATATATATATATATATATATATATATATATATATATATATATATATATATATATATATATATATATATATATATATATCAAGGACTACTATAATCAGGACGGGCATCGCAATGTAGCTTACTACGGTAGCGGAGGCCATTGCATTCTTAGTAACATACCATTTTCTATCGGACAAATTGATCAAAAATTATTTCTTTCAAGCAATAAAAGGAGTAATAAGTTTTACAGTGAATTTTAAATGGTTTAATGCACAGTAATGCTTCAAAATTCTAATTTTAACCGGACTTAACATGTATTATTGTATGAGCGTAGTGGCAACTTTATAGAAAGCCGAGTTGCTGCAGTTTTAGACTCTACAATTTGATTATAGTTAAACCTTTTCCAATACAAACAACCATACATAGAAACATTCACGCATATAAACAAACAGACATAGAAGCAAAAACCTACCAAACTGCAGCGATTAGTCAGCCAATCGCTGACAGAGGTCTGAAGGACTGCATTCTTCTGCTAGTCTTTCTCTGAGGGGTTGGCAGCAAATTTGAGGGGTTGACAGCAAATTGAGTGATTGTAGTAGT
Source organism: Trinorchestia longiramus (assembly GCA_006783055.1). Taxonomy (NCBI): domain Eukaryota; kingdom Metazoa; phylum Arthropoda; class Malacostraca; order Amphipoda; family Talitridae; genus Trinorchestia; species Trinorchestia longiramus. The sequence goes on along the minus strand of VCRD01003405.1, from coordinate 14,289 downwards.
CGTCAGAATACTGCCTTTCTTTGACTCGTACAGTTCCTTGACGTCTGCAAATGATGCAGTGTTTCATTATCAAAACTGATTTTCTGGCCCTTCTCACTGATCCAGTTGTTGCGGATGCAGTTGTTTAGCAGATGTACTGTGTCAAATAGGAGAAACCAGACACGCTCGTTGTCAAGACGTTGCTTGGCTGTGGCACTGCAATTACCTAGTGATTAGAATAGGAGTGGTCTTGCAGTCTTGGTTGTTTTCGGCCATGCCACTCAGCAACCCACCAGAAATTGAAACAGTTGGGCGAATCTGTACTTCATATACCAAGAGAAACACATTCTTCTGTTGCAGTGTCTGGACTTTGTCAAATGTTTCCCTTAGCACCTGGTCCTTGTCAATAGATGAAGTGATGTACTGCAGCTTGCGTTTGCATGGCAGCACTAAAAAGTCTCTGAGCTGTTCATAATTACACTTCGGGTATGATTGAAGAGCAAAACAATAATCATTCATGGAAAACTGCTTCTGTGATAAAAGTTCCAACAGACGTCAAAAATACCAACTTCTTCGTCTCAGTGTCGACATAGGCTGACGTGTGAGCTTGAAGGGTGACAACATTTTGGATTGTTTTGTTAAACGGGATGTCATACATAGTTCATTGCCAAGCGCACAGTTTCGTCGGACTGCGTATACGATCTCAAACAATTGTTGGGATGAAGTATCTTAAACAGTGCTACACTAATGCCGTTCTTGAACGCACTGAGCGTTATTGGTGAACACAAAGTGGACTTGTTTTCGAAAATCACAGACAGGCTGCACTCATTGAAGTTGTCGGTGATGAACAAACTCACAAGCCTTTCTTTCGATCTTGAAATAACCAAGTTCTTGTACTGCTTCTGCAGGTTACGTTCAGGTTTGACAGCATCAAATGAAGTCATCTTATCCTTCTGAAGAAAAAACTTCAGTTGTTGGTCTTCCACTTTCGCCGGGAGAGATGCAGGTTTTGAAGATGGCAGACATGAAGCACGCACATTGAAGATACTGGGAGGGATTTTACTTGTTCATACAACCCCGCACTTCTTCGGTATTTTTAAAAATATAATTAGCAATAAACTTTGTAAACAAACAGTATCCACTTAGAAATGCAGCAATGTGCCTCGAAACAAACAACAATGTCCGATTCAAACCGAGCGACAGACTACAACAATGTTCGCACTGTGACAGATGGGGGTTAACTGAACTCTGTGAACTGGCCTCCGCTACCGTAGTCAGCTACATGGTGGTGCACGGCCTGGGTATAGTGGTCCTTTGTATATATATACATATATATATATATATATATATATATATATATATATATATATATATATATATATATATATATGTCTGGTTAAAAATAATGCCATATTGGGATGATACGAGCTTTTTATTAAGCTTTTCAATCCGTCTAAAATTACAAATAGTTTCTGGGTCTAAAACTTCAAAAATATTGGCAATAGCCAAATCTAAAAAGGGGTTTTGCTACGAGTTTCGGCGATCGTTCGCCATCTTCAGGCTATGGAGAATGCAGCAGACTATCTATCCTCTTCATGCTGTTGCTGGCTGCGATGTGAGCTGTGGAATTCTGAAGTTGGCTTGTAGACTTTGAAGGCTGTTGCCTTCGAAAGTACAGTCGGCTAAAACAATTTAAGGATGCGATGTTTTCCAGTGCACTGATTGTTGATTGACGGCTTCTTTTGGTGAATTAATAATGCTTCCAGAATTTGCCGACGGTTGTACTCGGGTTCATGTCGCAGTATCTTTGTGTTTATTACTAGTTTTTCCCGGGTAAGAGTTTCATTGTGTTCTTTCATTTCGTGATTTTTTAGACCTCCAGAACCTAAGTTCATAGTCAGGCGTCGGGAAAGGGTGGTTGTTGTTACGCCAATGTACGAGCGGTTATGAGGCTCACAGTCCTCATGGCTGCATTTGTACTCGTACACGACGTTAGAATAGAATAAGGCAATAGGAACGAGCCGTTTGGCCCATTCTTGGTTCAATACCGAAGTCCCATGACGTTAGTCTGTTTTAGCTCTGATAATTTGGCACTTTGATTATTTTTAGATACGAGGCTTGCGATAGTATGGCTTTTGTAGTATATTATGAGACGGAGGTGTTCGTTATCAGAATTACATTTCGTGTTGCTTTTTATGATTTGCTTCAATATGCGTTCGTCTGTTTTATATGCTAATGAATATTGATTTAGGTAATAAATTGTGTGGGTGATGCGATTTGGTTCTTCCTTTATGTGGCAGTTTACTTCTAGCAGATAATTCTTCAAAAGATTGTCGAACAGGGTATTGGAATAACCATTGTTGATGAATGCTTGCTTCAATTTTACAATGCTGCTATGAAAGAGCTGCCACGATGAAGAGATTTTGTAGGTGCGGTGAATCAGGGCTTTTATGGTACTATCTTTGTACCGTTGAGGAGTTTCACTGTTAGCGTGTAGGTAGATGCCAGCGTTGGTTGGTTTTTGATAAACTGATGTTTCGTAGTTGTTTCCCTTTGCTTCAATATGGACGTCAGGGAAGTTTATTTTGTTTTGCAGCTCAAGCTCTGAAGTGAATTTTAGGACCGAATTTCTTTCGAAGCTGTGTTTTAGTTTTTCCAGCGACTGGATGTTGTCGGTAACGATGAAGCAGTCGTCACCGTGACGGCAGTATGTGTGTGGTTTCATGTCAGTTGAACTTTCCAGAATTTTGTTTTATAATGCTGTCATGTAAAAGTTAGCCATGGTTAACCCAGCGGGTTTCCCATGCTGACGCCGTCAGTTTGTAAGTACATGGTACCGTCAACATGGAAGAATGGGCATTTCGTAGTGCAGGCTATTAAAAGTTTTTTGAGTAGGTTAGCATCAAATGGTGGGGCAGCAGTAGGGTCTTTGTAGACTGTTTCACAAATTATATCTATTGTAGGAAGAACCGGAACGTTAGAAAACAGAGACTCGACGTCAAGCGATGCGATAATTCCCTGTGGTCTGGTTGCTCTGATGATTTGCAAAAATTCGTCGATGGAGTTAATTTGGTAAGCAAACAGTATCCACTTAGTTAATTTTGCGTCGCAAAACCCCTTTTTAGATTTGACTATTGCTAATATCTTTGAAGTTTTAGACCCAGAAACTATTTGTAATTTTAGACGGATTGAAAAGCTTAATAAAAAGCTCGTATCATCCCAATATGGCATTATTTTTTAACCAGATATGTATCAATGAAGGAGTGCTTCCTAAGTCCAGAGCTTTCTCTGAAAGCTTTGGACTGGCTCATATATATATATATATATATATATATATATATATATATATATATATATATATATATATATATATATCGTTAGTAGATTCGAAAACGGGTGTCGAGGATTGGCTGTAGCATGACCTGCTACCCCTTTAAAGGTTATAAAATTACAAGTATTAAAATAACCTTCATTTTTAGTAATAAAAAAAGGACTAAACTTCGAGTAATTTTTACCAACTCTTTACAATTAAAACATGCATATTTAGTGCACATTATTGTAATAATATTTATATTAAGCAACGTTAACCGGAGAGTATTTCCAACCGAAACTTTTTTCTGTCAACATTCTCACGCTCGTTATCGAGACGTAGCTCTCCCAGCAAAGCCACTCGTGAACTTCAACATGTGACGTTAGGTTAGAATTCCCTGGTGAGCATACTATGTTTTAAGTATTTTTAGACTTGCCAATTTTTGTGTTTAACTTGCCATTGTATCTGTGTTCTTTGATGTAAGTTTAGATTTTTCAAGGGTTTGTTTCTTCACCGTGAGTTATTACAGCAAGTCAAGTTTTTAGGAATTGTTTCTATAGGACAACTGTGATAAATCAGTGACTGTGCTGTAATAAGTGATTCAATATTTTTCTCAACCATTGTGTTCATTACTATTCTCAAAGGACCTCATTTGAAAAGGTCAATCCTAAAGACAGTATTAAGTCTAGTCTGCAATTTCCTCAGGTGTAGATTTTCATAAAATCATATTCTATTTCAGATATGTGTGCTCAAGATATTTTTACTCCTATGCATCAGAGATTAGAAACCCAGTTATGCAGTTACAATGATTTTAGAACTAAAACCAGACTCTGTTGACTAGATCTATTAACTAGAAACAGAATCTTAAGCATACAGCATGTCCTTGTTGATCTCAGATTAGGATGCAACTTATGTCATTTATCCAACTTTGTCAGCTTAAGAATTACTATGTGTTTCTTTTATATGTGGAAGAACTCTGTATTAATATTATTACAGACCCAAAAGATACTTCTTTGAAGGTTTAAACTCAATTATTTTGTGGTCATTACATAATTCAGACTTATGAATATTGAAAGGCTAAGAATGAACCTTTTTTATCTAATGTCAATTTTCCTGCTTCATGTTGCTAAAATTGGGCTCTAAAAACCCAATGCAAATCCTTAAGAATTATGCCAAGGAAACAATTTGATTATTCCTGTTTTTTATCAATAACTCATGAAATCAATTTAATAAACTCCTGCCTCACTGTAAGAATGAGAAATCAAGAACTTGATTAAATAGTGAGCTGGTTGCTGATGATCTATACCTAGTGCTGCCTTCTGCAGTTTATCCTGGCATAGCCTGGGAATTGTAGCTGGGACTTATGATGAGGTTATGATCCTTGTATGTGTACTCATCACTTCACGTTGCGTGCAGAATTTGGGGGATCGTCTACCACCCACTCGCTGCACTCGTTGTACACTCACTTGCCACTCACTACTCTCGCTGTACAAGCCACGCTCTGCACCTACTGTACTTGCTGCCCTCGTTGTACACTCGCTGGTACTCGCCACTCACTACTCTCACTGTGATCTCGCTGTATCATCTGTACTCGTGCAAGTCTCAAGCCACGGTCGCTATAGCTCTGGACTGGCCATTCATCCCTGAAGCTGGACTGGCCTAACCATCCTCTGGAAGCTCTGGACTGGCTCAATCATCCCAAGAAGATCCCAAGCTATTTCTCGTGCCAACTTCCTTGAATACCAAGATGAGTTCCTGTCATGAGTTCTTTTATTCTCTTTGAGTAAGGTCAGACGGGCAGATAGATTAGGTTTTGTTAAAGTTGGTTGCTTAAAATTCCCCAAGCACAACCAAACTTTACATGGCGTACCTCATGCTAGTAAAGGTTGATTGTATGAGGCTTTAATTTAGCCACGGCACATATCTAGATTCTTAGCTTTGATTTGATATGTAAATAAAGTTTGTGGGATGAATAGATGAGAAATAATTATGTTAACCGGAAGGTATATATATATATATATATATATATATATATATATATATATATATATATATATATATATATATATATATATATACATATATCGTTCGGTGAGTGCAAAACGAGTGTCGAGGTTTGGCGGTGCTCCATGCTTGTAAAAGTTGATTGTATGAGCTTTAAATTTAACCTCAGCACATGTCTAGATAGTTAGCTTTGATTTGATACGTAAATAAAGTTTGTGGGATGAATAGATGAGAAATAATTACTGTAATCAGAAGGTATATATATATATCGTTAGTGGACTCGAAAACGGGTGTTAAGGAACGGTGTCCCCCGCAAGTTCGGGTGGTTAAAGAAGGGAAAATAATTTATATTTGTTCAGTGAGAGAAGGTTATTAGCTTTAATTTGAGACTAAAATGAAGGTTCTACGATGTATAAGACGAAAATAATTAACGAAACTGTTCATTTCAAGATTTTTTCTGGAGATCTCAAGATTTTTAAGTTCGGGTCGAGTTCGGTGTTGAGATCGGTGTCGAGATTTTCCCTCCGGTTCACAGCACAGTCTATAAGGAATTTTGAGAGCATGAAAATTTATTGTTTTCTACATGATAGGAATCGAACAAAACACGGAGAAATAGAAAGAATCCAAGTAGGGTATGATACATAACAAACAGGAGGAGGTATGGAAATTCAACATTTCTGGTAAACGTTGACCTTGATAAATAAGAGTGTTGTTGAAATTATATCTCGCAATGAGCCCGTCTTCTCATGGTGAATGTAAAAAAATTCAAAATGAAAATGGCCATTTCCTACATTCTTTACTTGTGCAAGTTGATACAAAATCTTTATCTTCTTTCACCACCTTGTACTCTGTAGCGTTAATATGTAAAGTTTGATTGTGCTAAGGAGTGATAGCAGCCAACTTTAACAGTTCCTATTCTATCTGCTCGTGTGACCTGACTCGACAAGAATAAAAGATCTCATGACAGTGACTCAACTTTGGTATTTGTAGGGGTTGGTACGAGAATTAAATTGGGATCCTTGTGAGATGATTGAGCCAGTCCAAAGCTTCTAGAGGTAAATTAGACCAGTCCAGCTTCACGAGATGAATAGGCCAGTCCTGAGCTACAGCGGCAGCTCACAGCAAGTACAGCTTAATGTACAGCGAGATGTACGGATGAGAGCCCACGTGTGGCTCACAACGAGGGAGTGGCAGATGACCCCAAATTCTGCACGGATTGCAAAACAATGAGCACTAATGCCAGGATCCATACGACTAGTCATAAGTCCACTGCAATTCATAGACTATGTCAGGATAAAACTGCAAAAGGCAATATTAGTTAAGAACTGCCAGCAACCAGCTCACTATTCAGTCAAGTTTTGATTCGATAATTTATTACAATGACATGGGTTTATTAAGTTGATTTGAAGAGTTATTAATAATTTAGATATGCAGGAATAATTAAAATTGCATCCTTGGCACAAGTCAAGAATTTGCATTGGTTTTTTGAGGGCACGCTTTCAGCAACAACATAAAGCAAAAAATTAACATTGGATAAAAAAATTCACTTTAAACTGTAGCGTTATATCGCTGCTCATGCTCCATTTTCAAATTATACGTATTAATTAATCGCGTACAAATTAAATCGTACTTTTTACAATAAATTTTTTTAATTTTTGTGATTGGGTTTTTGTGACTCTAAGCGAAATTCGTGTTAATTTTTAATTATAAAAATTCGTTGTATTTTCTTAAAATCATCCTTAGTACTTACAGAACTGTCGCTATGGTTCTTTTTTAAATTTCACCGTTCGAAAGCCAATACCGGCTCGTTTGAACGACGTCATTCTGTACTTACTTCTGTGAAGACAACAACGTAAGTTTAAGTGCCTTAAAGTGAAGTGTTTTTACAGTAATTTTAGATTTAATTGTGTTTAGGACTTATATATTTTTTAGTCTCACTATATTTTTTAGAAATATTAGGTGTAGGATTGTTTCATATCATTTGTTTTACTTTTTTGTATAATGTGTGTGTGTAAAGAAGACCTATGGTACATCCCTGAAATAACTAAGTTTTAGGACTTGTACTTTGGGATTTGATAGAGCAAACTAGTGATCTTAACTAGTACTGAGAGTATTTTTTATTTAATCTTCTAATCTACCTTACCTTTCTGTTTGAAAACTCACTTGTTATGTTGAGATTTTTTTATTGCTCATCCATAGTGAGATGGCTCATACATTTTGCTGTTAAAAGCTATTTCTGCATACTCCAATATATTTACTTAAAATACTTTCCTTTTACTGTTCAATTGACACAGTAAACTTCTTGTATAACCTATTTTCTTTATTGTTCAATTTCTCTGTACACTTCCTGAATAGAAGTGCGATCAGCAGAATATGGTGTAGCTAAACCATAAATTGGATTGCTAGATTTAACTACAGACTGAAAATTGTCTAGAATCACAAACTTGCCTCTACATTGCATTCTATACTTAGGAATAAAAATTTTTATAAACTTGTATTCAGCTTAGAACTATATTGATTTCATTGATTTTTATTGATTTTGTATAAAAATTTCCCATCCATGTATCACTGATAAATCATTCCCTCTTGATATTATTGTAGAGTTTTAGTACTGCAAATATTTTGCCTCGGGTCATATTTTTCAAAATCTTAAATATTACGGATTAAGCATAATATTATGGTTTACTAAGTATGTCCTACGCAAGATGATATAGCTGCTGAATAAAGATATGCATAATGTGCTATATTATCACTTGTTTGGTTTCCTTTATTTTTTTACTTTGTCTTAAGATGTCCATATTATTTCTGTACAATGTTTAGGATGTACTTTATTGGTGCTCTAATTAGGATGTTATAATTATTTTATATAGAAACTTTTGTTCTTGTTAGGTTGTTATATTGTGCCTGTATCTTAGCAATATTGCAGGATTAAGGAAATTATTCTTGTGCTTGAAAATTTTGGCCTTACATACTTGAGCGACCTTTTATACGAGACGCCTTATTGCCTGTTCAACAATTGTGCTCGTAATTTTTAGTTACTATATGAACCCAATAATCATTTCCCTCTCTAGATTTATTTGATCCTAAATCAAATATTAAAATCAAGGAATTTGTTTAGTAGATTAAACTAAATTTATTTAAACTCAATTATCATGTCTAGATTTCGATGTTCATTGAAGCAACTTTTGCTCAGTTTTAGTCCTAAAAATAGACCTTTTTAAGGAGGATTAGATTCCTTGTTTATTTGATGGGGACTTGTTTTTTTATTTCTTATAAGGTTAAATTCCAGCTTTCTTAAAATTTTTGAGATAAGTCTGCCTTATTGTTGCATTTCATTCTGATTACCGTTGTCATTGCTTGGGTTTGCTACGGGTGATGCTTGTGTTTGTTTATGTTTGTGAAGATGTCAAAATTTAGCCCAAACTTCTCTTCCAGACACCTGGCAATCCTGCTCTCGTTTCGTTAGCTCTCGTCGTCTCAACGCAGTAGGTCTTGCCTCATCTTGCCTCATCTGATCTCATATGATTTCATCTGACCTCATCTTATTGTTAGAAGGTTAGAAAAATCACAGGAGCGTGATTACGCTGACCAGGTTTATTTCAGTGAACACAGTTTTGGTTACAGTACAGACACCAATGTTTACATCGCAACGGCAGGCACAAGAATGGGGCCGTACCAGAGAACAATGGTTCTCTACCACTAGCTGACTCTAAACGCATTCTGTTACAAGAGTATTCATCACAGCGTTACACATTAACCTTAAACATACTAAAGTCGAACACATTCAAGGTGGAACATTTAAACATTCAACACTCCTTCTCACATTGAATGTGCTTCTCAAAGAAAACTACACCTAGCTTACTTCTCAGCCTAGAGAACTTCTCGGCACCTAGACCCTTAGTAAATATATCAGCAAGCATATCATTCGAAGGACAACACACGAGATCAATTTCCTTAGTACAAAAGGCTACCTGCAGCACTTTGGCATCAGTTTTTGTCGCATTCTTCAACTTCATCTGAAGTCGTGACAAGGTCTGCATTAACATCTACAGGAGTAGCAACAGCATCTGCTTTATCCATACCAAACCTAGACAACAGGGCCTTAGTTTAAGCAGACTGCTCTAGGAACACTTCATTTTTAGTCTGCATCACATCTACACCCATCCTCCAAATCTATCAGGAGCAGCTCTGTACCTAGTTGAACGACGGAGCTCCAACTCTCCTTCTGAATCCTCATGTTTTTCTTCTTGAGGGAAGGAGCAAGGAACACACTCAATTTCTTTTGAAGGCTCCTTCTCAAATGACATAAACTGAGATTCATTAAATACCACATCTCTACTCAGTAAGATCCTTTTGGCATTAAAATCATACAGCCTGTATCCTTTAGTTCCACTCTAGAAAAGGAAGTCTATGGCTCTTGCCATCACAACAATTTTCATAAAAAACATTCTCTTTTTCTAGAGAACAATCAAAACTTCTAACAAGATCAAAAGACTTCAGTTTCTCAAGATTATCAAATCCTAGATGACAAAATCTCTTGTGCCACAACAGGTCATCCGAGGAGACACTCGAGCATTTTGCAGCTACATGATAGGAACAATCTAGTCTATAAAGTCTTCTTACCATATGACCAGCAGCTATCAACTCATTATTTTCATCTACAATCTCACATGTGCTTTTTATTGAAATGGGTTTCCTTACCACATTCTGCATTGTGGGAACCTGAAATTAAATTGCAAGCTAGCTCTGGCACAAGCAACGCATTTTTTCCAACACAATTCTTTACCTGCATATTAGGTAGTGTTATTTTAAGTCGCACATCTCTAACTCCAACACCCTTCAAAGCTCTACCATCACCAAGTTCAACTCTTACAGGAGAAGATAGAACAGAGTAAGATGAAAATTGACTTTTCTTGTTGCATATGTGCTGAGTAGCACCTGAGTCAACTATCCAAGAATCACAGTCAACATTATCTATAGGAAAACACTAGTAAATATAATATAATATAATAGTTTCACCTAGATGAACTTCGTGCATCTACTGCTTTGTTTGCTTGGAATGTTCTATTTTCTTTTCTCAGTCTTTCTTCATAGACTCTACACTGTCTCTTAATATGGCCTTCTTTACCACACTCAAAACACTTAATGAGCTTTTTGTTTCTTTTGAAACTCACTAGCAATTTTTCACTGGAATCTGAAGTACCAGGACCGCTTCGCTGTCTTCTTTCTTCATTTAGGATACGCCCAGTTACAACTTCCCACGCTGGTATCTTTTCATTGGGTTCAAGAGCAGTTACCAGAGTAGAAAACCTATCTGGTAGTGATGATAACAGGATGATCACACGCTTTTCTTCTCCCATAGCATCACCAATGATAGCCAGCTTCTCGAAGAGTTCAACAAACACTTTTAGATGATCTTGCAGATTTTGACCATTTTCCAACTTCATGTTGAACAGCTTTTTTTTCAGCCTGAATTTGTTTGCCCAAGTCTAAATCTCGGCGAGATTCAAATTTCCTCCGAGCCGTCTCATCTGCCGTTGAGGATATAGTTTCAGTGCCTTGAACTACATATATCCCACAGTTTATCCTTCACAAGACACATCCTCATATGTATCTTCCATGTTGGATAATTTCTCTCATTGAGTGGTTTCATGCAACTTTTACCACTGTTAGAGTCTGCCATGTTCTTCACACATGCTGCACTGTGTTAAGTCAACAAACTTCTACGCTTCCTTGTAGTCACCACAGTTTGCTTCGAGACTTACTGTGTTCACTGAAGGTTTATCTTTGGAGCGTGTTCTGGGCCCATAACCTTTGTTAGAAGGTTAGAAAAATCACAGGAGCGTGATTACGCTAACCAGGTTTATTTCAGTGAACAAAGTTTTGGTTACAGTACATATACCAATGTTTACATCGCAACGGCAGGCACAAGAATGGGGCCGGAACCAGAGAACGCGCTGAGACAATGGTTCTCTATAACTAGCTGACTCTAAACGCATTCTGTTACAAGAGTATTAATCACAGCGTTACACATTAACCTTAAACATATTAAAGTCGAACACATTCAAGGTGGAACATTTGATCATTCAACACTTATCTCATCAGATTTTATCGGATCTCATCGGATCTCATTCTCACTCTTGGACTTCATTCAAAATCATAAAACTTGATCATAACACTTGATCATAACCACTGATCATCGTTCTTGGTTCTAAATCTCCTACTCGTGGACAACGGATGTCTTCTCTCCACCTGCTGCCTTAAGGACCAATAAATAAACAAAAGCTGAGTCCCAGTATTATCATTGAATTTCCCAACTAGAGGTGCACTAGACTATCCCTTTGACCTTACCTTCTGATAAATTGTTGCGTAACATTTAAACCTAACACTGGTCACCGACCAGAGTGACCGGGGTGTTACACCATTGGGTGTTTTAAAAAACTTAAAACTGGTCACCCCAGATTTTGTTTGTCATTCAAAACGTGACACTGGCACCCAATATGATTTTAAAAACGTAACAAAACCTTTCAATATATAAAAATCTGAATTAGGTAATAGCTATAAAAGTAATAGAATTTGTACCTTCAAAGAAATAGCTTTTATGTCTGTAAAATGTTAATACTGAATTTTCCATGGATAAAACGAAACACATAATAATTTCTAAACAGACCTAATTAAGGATTCAAATGGTATAAGCTGAATCCTAATTTGTATCAATTAGGACATGCTGTAGGCTCGAGATTCTGTTTTTAGTCAATAGATCTACAGAATAGGATCTGGTTTGAGTTATGAAATATCTTAAGGGAACGAGTAATTTTCTGTAGTAGTTGTTTTGTGGGGCGTGTTCTTCGAGGGAAGTGATGTATCGGCGTCGGTGTGTCGGCTCCGTAGCTTGCAGATTTACTCATGAGCACGATCAAAATTAGAGCAAAAGTTGGAGCCAAGATCAAGGACCAAAACTGAGAACTTGAAATCCTTAAAACTGAAACTGGAACTGAAACTAAAACCTGTCCTGATAATGACCAATAAGTAACTCGAAATAAATACTGAATTTAGCAAGAAAAACCAATAGCACAAGACAACTTTATAAGACAACTGTTGAGTAAAACACTAAAGCATCATACCTAATTATCTCGCTGATACAAGGAACACAAAACGAGATATTGGTAGGCAGCTTCTCCCCGAGGCCAATGAAATTGAATAACCTTATCAAAAGGGCTGGTTGATCTTTTAGTATGCCCGTCATATATACTCAAACGTAGAGACTTGAATGATACGAAATTAGACAATGAATTTGATGGCTGATGCAATAGCTATTATTCGAAATATTCTATCGTTGGATTAATTAAAAATCTAGAAGTAACACGAATCAAAGCACAACAACTTCTTCAAACACAATTCGAATCATTTGAATGAAAACGACCACACTGAAAGGAGATTTTGCAATACAATCTGTCAAATACACATGGTATCAAAACTGCTTCAATAAGGAAATCTTAAACCTACAGGGGAACATCTAGGCTCAGCAAAAATGACAACTTCAAGGAATATGTAGTACGTAAGGTTTCAAAACTCCCTAACACATTTTCAATAGAAACTTATCCGTCAGAGAGAGACTGAGAGCGCAAATAGAATTGCTCCTAATTGAGCGAAAGCTGAGACTGAACTGCTAGGCACGTAGCCTTATGGCTCGTAGTTGACTATGATCTTATATCGACGAGAGTTACAATTTGAAGTTGAAACTACGATTAAATTTTTCACGTTAAAATAACAATCGCAAATGACGTGAAATAAGTATAAAAATTAACTAAAAAATATTACTAAAATTATTTATATATTTAGTATCGACTCCCAAATCATTCTAAATTAGTTACGATATTTTTACGGCACCACAAGAGTATCCCTACCAGAAGCAGAGATCAAAGAAGATTAGAATAATAACTAGTCTTACGCAAGTACAATTAAATTGGAAATACTCCTTGTTAGTTACTACTGCTAAGGAACGAGAAGTGAGATATTCGTACGAACATGAATAAGATGGTAACCAATGAGGCAATGCTGTTGACAAAGGTTATAGCTTAGCGTACCTCAGTTTAAACTTAGAGCGATCTCTGAATTACCGAGCCACTCCTGATAAGACGTTAGTGCGTCATCGTCAGCTGGCGCAGACGCAAGATTATACAACTACTGATTGGGATAGAATATGTAAACAAATTGAATACACACTGAGCGAGATATATAGTAGGGGACTATAATCTTATTGTGGCCTTTAATATACTCAACTGCTGTGCTATACTAAAGTGAGAATGCAAGTTGTTGTCGCTGTGTGATCATATTATGTCAGTATTCATTGCGAATAGAAGCAGATATAACCAACGAAAGACTTGAAATGCAGTAAGTAACTTTCTGTCATAAAAAATACATCGTCTGTAGGTTAGGCAACTTCTTAAGAAGAGGCAATAAACGTACGTCGAAAAACGAAAGGCTTGGTTCAAGAGCAGAGTCAACACCACCAGCTTGGTCGACTACCACCAGCTTGGTCGACTGGTGAGTGAATCTGCTTGCGAGCAGAAAGACCCGGGTTCGAATCCCGCTGCCGATACTGACAAATGATACTGACAAATGTCAGTATATGTATTTCATGTGAGCCAGGAAGTTATCTCATCAGTGTGTTTGTGATGAATTAAATGTCCATCCTTTCCTACTCAATAGAGTCCTGGCCATACAGTAAGACACCAAAAAGCATTCTACATGCATAGTCAATTCATTCATTTAACTGGTACTCGTTCACTAGAAATGTAACATTTGGTGTAGAATGTAGACGAATGTTCTCTGGTCTACAGCAGCATTACAATGTGTTCAATGTAGGTATAAAAGGTTTTCACACCACCCAACAGTGGAAAGAAAATTCCTTCAGATTCAGATTCAGATTCAGATTCAGAGTCAGATTCAGATTCAGATTCAGATTCAGATTCAGATTCAGATTCAGATTCAGA
>VCRD01003404.1:51784-62092 GCA_006783055.1 Trinorchestia longiramus | reverse complement strand
GTGGTGAGTAACACAGACAATGGTGAGTAACACAAACAGTGGTGAGTAACACAGACAGTGGTGAGTAACACAAACAGTGGTGAGTAACACAAACAGTGGCGAGTAACACAAACAGTGGTGAGTAACACAGACAATGGTGAGTAACACAAACAGTGGTGAGTAACACAGACAATGGTGAGTAACACAGACAGTGGTGAGTAACACAGACAGTGGTGAGTAACACGGGCAGTGGTGAGTAACACAAACAGTGGCGAGTAACACAAACAGTGGTGAGTAACACGGACTTTGGTGAGTAACACAAACAGTGGTGAGTAACACAGGCTGTTGTGCATAACATTGGTATGGGAGCATCATACAAATTGACAACTATGTTACGAGTAATTTCCTCATGTCGTAACTGGAGATTTTTTCTCAACCTATCGTGAGAGGAATTAGATGTGACGAATTAATTGTTAGACGTTCTAACATACAGCATTGGTAGTCATGTCAAGTTTTTTACAACAAACCACTTCCTCAAAACACATCAGTATCTCAAATGCACCAGCCTTTCAAAATACACTAGTTTTTTGAAATACACCAGACTTAGAAAATACTCCATACTTCCAAAATACACCAATTCCTCAAAATAAAGCAGTTCCTCGAAATACATACTGCAAATTTTTAAAATACACCAGAAGAAATTCTACACACTATGCAAGTTGAAAAAACAGACATGTGATAGTTTAACGTATTCTATATATTTCCATGTGATTCCTTACAATTCAAATCACAATTGTGGTCTCCTGACTTTACAATCTCATACGTATTCATAAGTTGTTATCCATAAGTCAAAGCCCAAATGAATAAAATTACATGCTCATTGTATCATGACTTTTTTTAACACCTGCAATAAGAAGTTCGTGTTTCAAGTTGCTTTTATGTTTCAGAAAGAAAATGATAACCTGAAGCTCTCATGTCCGGCGGGAGAAAAATTTAAGAAGAATTACTATGGTTCACCTCTGTACAGTTCTCTAGAAGTGCTATGCCAGTGGACAGATATTGTATGGACGCCTGTGCTAAGACTCGTAGATGCAGAGACCGAGAAAATATTCAACGTTTTAAAATTCGGCCCATGTTCAGGTAAAGGCACATCAGAGTGAGTTAGTGAGTATATTTGGAGTGAATAGAACGTTGAGTAGAAAATTATTCAGCATCCAAATGAGTTAGAATAGAATAGAACAGAATTAGGCTATAGGAACGAACCTTCTGGCCCATTCTTGGGTCGGATAATTACTTCGATAATTATTCGGTTGTATACCCAAGTCCCATGCCGTATTTCTAGCCGCGTCAACCATGTCGGCAGTGGGATTCAAACCCGGGTCTTTCCGCTCGTAAGCAGATTCGCTCACCAGTCGACCAAGCTGGTGGTGTGAATACACTTTGTGTGTATTCACCAGTCACAATAGTGAATACACTTTGAGTAAAACGAACTTTAAGAGTAAATTGGTGAGTGCCGTACAAAATTATCTAGGTTTCATTCTGTGACTCCTTTTTCCCACTTTCCTGACTGACAAGACCATTGAACACACGGACATCAGAGCTTTGTGTTACGTTGTTTTGCTCTTGTATGCTGAGTGTTGAACACATGCCACTAGAATACCGAAACTAATGAGAAAAAAAGTTGTGGAAAGGATATAGATAATATTTTTGTTAATCGTCATAGACGATTATATTTGGTTAGTTGAAAGAAGTACTGTGGGTTTACTGAAATCAATCGATGGTATTGTGAAAGATTTCAAGTTTCTATGCAACCACATAAAATTTCAACTGATATGACAGGAAACGAGAGATCTCCGTTGCGTTTTTACCTACAATGTCAGCTGCTAGTTTTGTTCAGATTTGTACAAATGATTCTTTCTACAGTCATAAATATTTGTGTAAAGCCATTTAGAAGCAGATATACAGCATTTCAAATTAAACTACTAAGTTATAAGCATTTTATTCAACGCAGATAAAACTAATCAAAACTTATTTCGAGCTTATAGGGAATATATAAGACGATAGCATCAAAGACGTCTTTCTTCAAACTTTAATTTTTCAGAGTGCAAAATCGAAGACGACGCTGCAGTTGCCCTCAACCGAATTTTCCTACACAAGGACACTAACTACAAGGTCAGTTCCTGTTGTTGTTCCGACACTGAACAAATCATTAACATTTTCTTTATGTATGGAATATGATGTGATGTTTACTGAGAAAATACACCTTGACTTCACCTGCATTTCACCAAAAAGCCGTTCAAACAAAATTCTTTTTAATAAGGAAAAGGCAAGCTTTACTTCTAAATGAGCTATATTTGAGTTGCGTTGTTGGGGGACGTGTGTGTAGGAATGATGGATTTACGACAAAGCAGAGGCAATAAATGTGGGCGGTCATTATTGAATGTGAACCAAAACTTTAAGTAATCAGAAAGATGCTATTTTTCAAGTAGGTTGCTTAATACCGCAAGAGCTGTGAAACAAATGAAAAATTATCATCACTTTGTATGCATCTGTAAGTGGTAAAATGTGGCGGGCTTTAAACGCTTTTATGTATTCATGGGATATTTACTGCTCACGTTCATTGAATGTTAGTATTATAAAACAGTTGCTAATCACTTTACAACGGATCACATATTTCAAAATAATTAAAAAAATTGTGTTGTCTTATGAGTGTGTAGATGTATTTTTTTGTGTGAATATTGCCTAAATTCTACTCACATATTGTTTTTTAACGTTTATGAATGTGACTGTAATTCTCTTGTATTTCTCAGCCAGAAGATGATGTTAGAAATACCGGACAGCGAAATAGACTGAATAGACAGCGTTCCTCTATTTCAAACATCATCTTCTGGCTGAGATAATACAAGAGAATTACAGTCACATTCATAAACGTAAGAAAAACAATATGTGAGTAGAATTTTGGGCAATATTCACACAAAAAAATACATCTACACACTGATAAGACAACACAATTTTTTTTGAAAATAATTTCGGGTATTGAACTTGAAGTATTTAATAAGGGTGGATGATTCGAAAGAGTACTAGGTATTATTAAGAGGTAGCATCAAGAAGCCAGTAGGATCGCTGTGACCAGAGGTAGGGCGAGATTGAGTGACATCTTTGACTCTTCTTTGGTCATCCGCCACCTTCTTCCCGATGGGAGCATAAAAATTCATTTTAATTCGTAAATGAAATTTTAAATACATATGTGGTGAGACACAACTTTATGCTATTGTGAAATAATGCTCATTATTCTTTTGATTCGATTAGTTCAACTCGGACACCATCCACCTGAAGTGCCCAGAAGGACTTAAGTTCAAGACAGGTCCTGGTTTATTCGATGAGTTGTCCTCCGAAATGACTCTGAGGTGCCGTGAGCACCTCATCACAGTCACCGAAATCCGCTATCAGTTGTCATCACCAACTGCCACCAACAGAAATTTAGCACAAATGTTAGCTGATTATCTGCCGTGTCATGGTGAGTTTCATAAATTTCTTGTTTTTCTTTTAGTAGCTTGTTGAATAATTTTTGATGTGATTAAAATATTTCCCATCATCTCTGTGTTAAAATTTATTTCGTAAATTACAATTTTGATCAAAGCACTTCAAGGTGTGTTGAAATACATACATCTTATTATTTATGAAAAATATTCCTGTGACTACCAAGTACCTCATCGTGAGAAAATCTGTTCATTTTACAAACATTGGTCAATGTAGAAAACATTTCTTTGAGCAATTCAAAGATGAAGAGTGTCCATTTATACGCTAGTGCTCTGATCATCAGTTCGACCAGTAAGGGAAAGAAGATACCAACTCTAAAGTAAAAACTTTTGAAGTAGAGTAGTCTTTTAGTTTTGTTGTCTGACTACTACTCAGTAGTTGACATTAACCTCTGTCCTATAATGAAGTCTACAAGCCCAAAAACTTCATTTGATAGCAGATAAAATTTCTTTATTATAATATAAAACCCCTGTGTAGCCTGATCAGCGGGCTACGTTCAGAAGGTTGCTCGTGCTCATGCTTTCATCGAATTCATTTTAAGCTGAGCACGCAACATGAATGCGCTTAATCTTCTCTCAGGCTTGTGTTGGTCTGCTTTCATTTAGTTTTACTATCATAGAAAGCACTACATTTTGTTCGCATAGATTAAACGTGAGTTGTACGATACTTTTCTCAGATCTTTTCTTAGATCCTTTGACTAGAAAAAGTGCATGGAACGATGAAACGGTCAGCAAAGCAGCCCATCACTAATAGGTTTCTACTTGCAAAAAATCGATTTAAGCCAATTCAATTAATGATGGTATATGTGCAGGCCTCACGCTCTCTCTTGGATAGAACATTTCAGACTTGAAAGAAAATTAAGTCTCATGAGTAATGTACTTCCTTAACAGTAAAATTTTTATTTCGATTTTAATATTCAAACATGAATTAATACCTTCTCTGAGGATTTATTATCCTGTTAAAGAGAGAGATTTGCGATTAATCAAGCTCCATATCAGACAACCAAAACGTTAAGGGCATAATTAAAAAAAGATACACAAACACTGTACAATAGCTAGCCTGTATATTCATGGTATGAATTGAGGTTTTATGTATTCTAGGATTCGAATTTATCTTTTATTAAACCATTTTTAATGACGTTTTCGAAGGATAAAATTAACTGGATTTTGTTGTTTGTTTTCCTTATCACGTGCATTTTCAACTCCTTATAATTGTGTAATAACTACTAACTGTTAGTATTCTTACAGGCGAGGACACTGTGACAACCTCAACGAGTACAACTGAAGCAGAAGATGACAGGGATACTAGTAGTTCTAGCAGTGCTAGTAGTACTAGTAGTGCTAGTAGTACTAGTAGTGCTACTAGTACTAGTAGTACTAGTAGTACTATTAGTACTATTAGTACTAGTAGTGCTAGTAGTGCTAGTAGTATTAGTAGCACTACTAGTGCGGTCATTTCAACAACTGTTTCCACCACATCAGATGGCACGAAACCTCAAGAGGTCTTTACCCCGGCACCTGGTCCTGCTGTAGAGCCTCTACCTCTTCCTCTACCAGGTAACTACCAAGCTAGCACCATGCTGGTAGATCATATCGTTTAACCCTTTAGCGACCAATTTCTTTTTCTAGTTTCTACGTTTAAGCTCACAAAGACCGTCTGTACACTGATGCAATGAAGCACGCTGAGAGCCAGGCAGCCAAAAGAACGACGCTGTAACCTCAAACCTAGTAGCAACCTCATATTGCTCACTGTTTAATTATTAGAACAATTCTCCCAAAGACTGTAAGAGAGGACCGTATAGTCCTTTTCGTCGCTAAAGGGTTAACTTTGTAGTTATCGTCTTCATATGATAATGAATTTATTGAATGTGATAGAACTTTCAATTAAATGAGATGAAATAGTTACACATGAGTTACGTAATGACACATGTCACATTTGAGTGACCAAGGTGAAGGAAATGACATATATCGCATTTTATTGACCAAGGTGAAGGAAAAAAAATTAATTTTTAAAATCGAAAATACGGATTTGAATTACAAAATATCGAATTTCCTGGTAAAATTTGGTTTTCGTTGAGACGATGGATGCATTTTCAGTTGACTGAAATAATTTGCACATGTTGATGCTGTTAAATTTTTAGTTTACAATGTCACCATTTATTTTATTCATGTCAAATACAACGAATGCATTAAATGCTAAAAATCTGACTGGATTTGAGGGAAATCAGTTTACTTTAAGGAGAGTTTCCTTGTTAACGCTCAAAATAACTCAACAATAAATGTTACTTGGTAAAATAAAAAATCCCTGAAAACTGAAATTTTGAGCGATGATAAAAATGCTCAGCATTTTTCTACGCACCGAAACAGTTACATATATCTGTCGAAACAGTTCTTTTTAATCACTAGTTCAGCTTTCTCACTGGGTGTAATAAGGCTGTGCTAACTACAGAAAGGCAAGAAAACTTCCACCGCAAGTTTATGCTATTTTCATACAATGAGTTAGTGACGTCACACCGGCGTACGACCATGAACTTTTTACACAGTCACTGTACGTGTAGCTATGCACCTCAGAACTCTGCGTGCTCATGGCAACACTGTCTTTGTACCTAGAAAAAAAAGCCACCTCCAATACGTCCACAGGAATTACTGCAAAAACGTTCATGACCGGACAGAGTATAAACTTTCCTCCTGCATGGAAAGTTTATACTGTGCATGCTGTTCTGTGCATGCATGATGTTTATATTGTTTACTCGTAACTTCTTATTACCTGCTCCAGCTCCTAATTACCTATTCTAGACTTCTCGTTACCTTTTACAGACTCTTTATTACCTACTTCAGACTTCTTATTAACTACTCGACTTCTCACTACCTTTTCCAGACTTCTTATTATCTATTTTAAACTTCTTATTATCTACTGCAGACTCCTTATTACCTTCTTTAGACTCCTTATTACCTACTCTAGACAACTTATTGCTTACTATAGACTCCTCATTACCAAACTTCAGATTTCATAGGAACGAAAATGGCGAAATTGCGATGTCATTTACTATTCGTGTTTCGGATAATTTCATGGGTCACTAATTGTTTTTTTAATTACAGAAGCTGATGGCATGAATTGATCCACTGACGTTTTTCTCATTTTGTGCTACTTTTTAATGAAATTTAATTTTAAGTCATTTTATTTCTTCGGTTTTGATGGTGTTGAGGTTGACTGTGATAATGTGATTGTGGTAATGTGAGTGTGTATGTTGTGCACAATTATTTGAGAATGAGATCAATTAATAAAAAGACTACTTTAAAGACTTTGTTTATATCCGATTACTCCCGATAATAATTAATAACTCCTGTATTTGAATCGTGTCTTCTTATTGTGATAAAAGTAATTATTTATCAGAGATTTATAAAAGGGACAGATTTATGCAGGAACGATTTATAAAGGGACTTTCACATGAGCTGATTAAGCATCAATACCCATGCAAAAATTGAGCTCATATTTAACTGTTTTAAGAATAAAAAGATATGCTGATGCGCTGCGTGTTAAAGTACAAGTCGTGTAAAGGAATCATAATTCGTATTGACAATAATTAATTATCTATGCAATTCAATATCAATTCAAAAGAATGAACAGGCCATCGAGATGTGTTTGATCACAAGTCACGTCTGGTTACGCAGTAGGAGGAGGATTAAAAAAGTTTTTAGTTAGTCGTTGTGCAGCGGAGCAGAGTGTAGAACTGGTACAGTGAGCAGTGGAAGCGCCCAAGTTCACCAAGTTCACCAACTTCACAAGGTTCACCAAGTTCGCGAAGTTCACCAAATTCACCAAGTTCACCAAGTTCCTCAAATTCACCAAGTTCAAGATCTACATGAGTTAAATGAACCTTTTGTACACGAATAAAACAGAACCATAAGCCTGGATCAACCCACGAAATTCACCAGTTCTCTGGGATCGTCGATTCCGTTTAAACTTGACTAAACACAAAAACGTGACCGACAGCTTCAAACAAAATATAAAAGAATTTAAGTTGCATATTCTGTAAAGAAAAATGTCAATTGTCCTAAAATATCTAAATAGGTAGGCATTTTAAAAAGAATACGTTCCTTCACCAATTGAATTGGTTTGATACATTTACTACAGGATTATAGGTAATTTAAGTGTTGCCAAACATTTTCTAAAAGATTAGAATACTTAAGTTTTCCAAGTTGCTGTAGTGTCCGTGGCATGATTGGTGAGAAAAACAGGCTCACTGTTCTTTATCAGTAGACTTACTGTCTTCTGCCAGCTGACTGACTATCGTCTGTCAGTTGACTGACTGTCTTTCTGTCAGTTGACTGACTGTCTTCTTTCAGTTGACTGACTGTCTTCTGTCAGTTGACTGACTGTCTTCTGTCAGTTGACTGACTATCTTCACTGTTCTATTAAGGCTAGGATAGAATAAAGATAGGATCTGAATGCTAATGCTTTATATCTAAAAATTTAAAAGTATGTTTTAGAAATTGCAAGAGAAGGAAATATAATTTACAATTATAGCTGCTTACCTGAGTAAGAACTTATGTATATTAGAATAACTAGGAAGCTTCGTTCGTTGTTTAGATGAAGGTGATGGGTTATACAAGCTTCGTAAACCAAAAATACGAGTAGAAAAGGATGTTTTAGGTTCTAGAAATTCTAAAGAATGTAAAGTGTTTCTACACACTAGAGGAAAAATTTAGAACGCTAAATACATCATCGTAAGCATGATTAGTTCGCCCTATAAATAAAATTCTTCTAGCACTTAACCACAATTACGCTTTCATTGTAAAAACATTTAACTACAGATACGTTAGTAGCAAATAATCAGCAGCTTCAAAGGAAATAGAGAACAAAATTACACGGACAGTAAGATTTTAGGCCTACAAGCGATAAATTAACTTCTAGTGCACAGATTACAGATAAATTCATGCCAGTTTAAAATCATGGAACATTAACTTATCGTGATGACCTCGTCTTTCACTGTGCATGCTTTTGAATTTTATTTTACGATTCCACTTTCATGTGCCTGAACATTAGACAAGCCTGCATGAACACTATCCATTGAGTGACGTCCATTTGAGCGATGCTTTCACGAAGATGTTAGACATTTACCTCAGTATCGACCGACCGACGCAAAAACTTTCAGTGTTTTGGTTATAGTAACCACACTCTAACTTGCGTAGTATCATTACGACTTGTTTGACTATACTTTAACTTGCGTAGTATCACAACAACTTGTGTGACTATACTCTAACTTGCCTAGTATCACTACAACTTGTGTGACTATACTCTAACTTGCGTAGTATCACTACAACTTGTGTGACTACGCTTTAATTTGCGTAGTATCACTACAACTTGTGTGACCGCACCCTAACTTGCTCATTGTCATTTCAGCTTTCACGATATCACTTGTATTTGGAGCAGAAACACAGTACTTCGAAATAGTGCTCTGCCATATTGACCTCACTCACAATTAGTTCCAACTGGTGCACTATCTTTTACAACTTGTGCACTATCTTTTACAACTTCTACACTATCTCTTAAAACATGTACACTATCTCTTACAACATGCGCACTATCTCTTACAAATTGTGCACTATCTCTTACAACATGTGCACTATCTCTTACAACTTGTGCAGTGAGTTTTCTTCAGTAAAGTACACTTTTACATAAACAATGACGCCACATCAAGACCATGAAGGTAAATTGGGATTCTTTGAAAGCGAATAGCTGCTTATCTGGTTCGAAGTCACTTACAGCTGGAGGCTAAGGTATAATACACACGATTACCTTTGGCAGTTCACTTAAAGTGAACTGCCAAAGGCACTTAAATTGGCACTTAAAGAACCTTGAAACGATGAAACAGACACAGACGGCGCTGAGTGTTGTGTTTGGAAGGTTGTGGTGCTTGTACGCCGTGTTCGTTTGTTCACCAGAATTAATCGTTTTTTCACTGGTTGGGGTGCATTTTCGATTGTCGACTATAATCGTAATTGTTTTTTAGATTTTTATAAGTTTTGGGGACAGCTTATCATTTTTATGCTTTTTCTTCATGCTCCTCACTTGCAAGTTTTAAAGACCTGGCCGCGAACAGAGTCTTCCAATTAGGCGTTCTTTGTTCGAAAAAAAAATTCTCATAATTATTTATTCGCGGATTGTTCTTTCGCTTCCATATTGTAAGAATAGTTAGAACTTTTATAATTTCTGAAGTGATAGTATCGTTTCAATAACTCATTAATCAATTAACAAACCGGTAAATTAATTATACCAAAAGAGTATATAATGAATATTGGGTGTGACACATTACTTTTTGTGCAGATGGGTTTTTGAGGATACTTTGTTTAACGTTTTATTTTAATCACTCAAATATTACACACATCATGCAATACCATCTCTCAAATTCTGAATTTTATATTATGAATTTCGCATGGATTTTGCAAATGTATCTTATAGGTTAAAAACATTTTTGAATAATAGTAGAGCAAAACGCTGATGAATTTTGAGACTTGCATCGCGATTAAATATATGTACAGGGAGCTAATCTTCATTCATATAATTCGTTAATTCATGACATTGGGCAGATAAGTTGCGTCTTCATTGCTCTAGAACAGTGGTTCCCAATCTGTGGTACGCGTACCACTAGTGGTACGCGAGGGCCTTCCAGGTGGTACGCGAACACTTTCGGGGTCATGAATAATTTTTATTTTGTTATATTTTACTTCACAAAATGTTTACTGCCTAACATAGGGTAATCTGGCAACGATTTGTAGTTAGCAAATC